>PVJS01027342.1:0-26307 GCA_004027185.1 Glis glis | reverse complement strand
CACTAGAAGACTCCACTCAGGCCAGGCGTGGTGGCGCACGCTTGTAATCCCAGTACTTGGGAGGCTGAGACAGGAGGATCGCAAGTTCAAGGCCAGCTTCAGCAACTTAGTGAGGCCTTCTGCAACTTAGTGACACCCTGTTTCAAAATAAAATAATAAAATAGGGCTGGGGGTGTAGCTCGGAGGTAGAATGCCTCTGGGTTCCATTCCCAGCACCACAAAAAAAAAAAAAAAATAGAAAACTCCACTCAGAATGAACATCTCTAGTTCAGACTGGGAGAAGTATCACATTTCCTAATGTCCTCCTAACATTACTTTCCCTGGCAGCTAGAACCAAGACCCCTTGTTACACAGAAACCCTGCACCTAAGCTGGGCGTGGTGGCACACACTTGTCATCCTAGTACTTGAGAGGCTGAGACAGGAGGATCGCAGGTTTGAGGCCAGCCTCAGCAATTTAGGCTCTCAGCAACTTAGTGAGATGCTGTTTCCAAATAAAAAATATAAAATAGGTCTGGGGGTATAGCCCAGAGGTAGAAGTCCCCTGGGTTCCATCCCCAGTACCACAAGAAAGAAAAAAGAAAGAAAGAAACCCTGCACCTAAAAACATCCTGAACCTATTCCCAGCCAGATCCCGAGTGAGACCTCTGGCCCCCGTAGCTTCGCTGGCTCCCAGGTGTTGGTTTGTGATTCTTCTTCAGGCACTAAAACCATTCCCTTTGCCCATTTCCTTTCCCCTTGACATGTTCCCTGATAACAACAGGGAGAATTTTAAAAAGTGTGAGTTGTTGACCAGAAGGCCAGCTTTTAAAGGAATAAAGCAGTACATGAATATGTTACTATGGAATGTATATAGTTACAAATGAATGTGTAAAATATCTTAATTTTATAAAATAAGAGTTCATAAAATGAATATGTAAATTTTAATAAGTAGGCCAGGTAAGGTGGCACATACCTATAATCCCAGTACTTGGGAGGCTGAGATAGGAGGATCACAAGTTCATGGCCAGCCTCAGCTACTTAGTGAGGCCCTTGGCAACTTAGACCCTGTTTCAAAATAAAACAGGGCTGGGAGTGTAGCTGAGAAGTAGAATGCCCCTGGGTTCAATCCCCAGTGGCACACACACAAAAAAATTAATATGTAAAATATGGAATTTATAAAATATTTTAAATATGTATTATGACCTTGAGCAGATAAATTCTTACTCCAGAGAAGTTTTGAAATAGCATTTGTGAGCCGGGCATGGTGGCACACGCTTGTAATCCCAGAACTTGGGAGGCTGAGACAGAGGGATTGCAGGTTCACAGCCAGCCTCAGCTACTTAGTGAGGCCCTCTGCAACTTAGTGAGACCCTGTTTCAAAGTAAACAATTAAAAATAGGGCTGGGGATGTAGCTCGGAGATAGAATGTCCCTGGGTTCAATCCCCGGTACCGCAAAAAGAAAAAAAAGAAAAAGCATTTGTGGAGGAAAGCTCCCATAGAATGAGGAGAATACTTATTCATGAATAGGAAAGTTGGCTGTGGAACAGGCAGCAGAGGATACAGATAGATGTGTGGGTTCACAGAGAAGGGGCCATGGGCGAATATCAGAATGAGAACAGAGGAAATGTTCTTAGATCCCAATGGTGGCCTAGAAGCTAACAGCTCCAATGGGTGTAAGGCTTGGATCCCGTCCCCTTCTAACACCTCAGAAGACAGTGTGTGCTTTCTTTTAGCCTTAAGGGGCTTTCTATTCAATAGAACATCCTCTTCTCTTAAATAAGGGGATTTTAATAATGTTGATTTTTTTTTTTTTTTGCGGTGTTGGGGATTGAACCCAGGGGCATTCTACCTCCAAGCTACACCCCCAGGCCTATTTTTTATTCTTGATTTTGAAACCGGGTCTCTCAAAGTTGCGGAGGGCCACACGAAGTAGCTGAGGCTGGCCGCGAACCCAGATCCTCCAGTCTCAGCCTCCCAAGTACTGGGATTACAAGCGTGCGCCACCACACCCGGCTCAAGAATGTTGTTTGATCCAGTCTTTTTCTTCCAGATCTTATGAGTTCATCTTGCCCTTACTTATACCTGTAAAGGAAACATAACATTCCCAAGCCCCTTTCATTCAAACAGGAAGAGTTGTATCACTTTTAACATAAAAGTTTCTTGTTATAACATGATTAATAAATGTCAAAAAATAATAAGGGTCTGGCTTATCAGAGCTGTGTGGACTGTCAGGGTCCCACCGCGGTTCCCACCCTTCCCTGAACACACTCTGGGCAAAATACACTGTCTTCAAGAGTCCTGCATTTGCCTGTCAGCCTCCAAAGTGTAGCCAAAGAATGGTACTTAACAAGCTGGAACTCTTACCTGAAAGGACACACAAATCTGTAGTCCCTAACCCCTGTGACTCAGTTTTATGGTTTCTACTGGTTGTAGTGCCCCCTGAACACTTAATGACTGGTCATCCGAAGCAAATGACAGTTATTATTCTAATGGCTAACAAGAAAGAATGGGCAGGCGTGGAGGGGAAGGTGAAGTCGGCCGATGACTCAGGCCTGGGGCTGGCCATTGCTATGACTATGCGTTAAGTAACACGTGCAGGTCTGCAAGATAACAGGAGTCCAGACTGTCAAGGAAAGGGGGCTTTGGAGATACAGTCCTACTCTTCATCTTTTACTGAATTTCTACTTAAATTGTCTTTGGATTGAAAACCAAAACTGTTTTCTCTGGTTAGAGAAAGCCCATTGGTGTTGGGAAAGAACAGGAGGATAGGTGTGGCGGCCCAGACATTCACAGCAGCAGGAGTCAGGCACGTGCGTGTGTACGCGAGTATGTGTGGATGTGTGTATGCACATAGGTGTGCCCGCACGCTCATGCACTCACGCGTGATGCCGAGGTTCGTCTCCCCTCCTTGGTGAAATAGAAGAAAAGTACCGTCACACTCTAGCATCTGATATTTTTATGTTATTTTACAAATGATATTTTCAGACCCTGCAGTGCCTCGTGGGACACTTATTTTTTTATATTTATTTATTTATTTGGTTGGTTGTGTTTTTTTTGCGGTACTGGGAATTGGGGATTGAACCCAGGAGCATTCTACCCCTGAACTATACCCCCAGCCCTAGTTTTTCTTTTTTATTTTTTTGCAGTACTGGGGATTGAACCCAGAGGCATTCTACCTCCAAGCTACACCTCCAGCCCTATTTTTTATTCTTTATTTTTGAAACAGGGTCTCGCTAAGTTGCAGAGGGCCTCACTAAGTAGCTGAGGCTGGCCGCGAACCCGTGATCCTCCTGTCCCAGACTCCCAAGTACTAGGATTACAAGCGTGCGCCACCACACCCGGCTTCCTATTTTTTTATTCTTTATTTTGAACCAGGATCTCTCTCAGTTGCGGAGGGCCTCACTAAGTAGCTGAGGCTGGCCGCAAACCCAGATCCTCCGGTCTCAGCCTCCCAAGTACTGGGATTACAAGTGTGCGCCACCACGCCCAGCTTTGTGGGACACTTGGTGTTACCAGAATCCTTGGGCTAAGGCCCTGACCCCAGTGTTCCCAACAGGCCAGGCTGGGCCACCGATCCCAGTATGCCAGTCAAAGAGACGAGCCATGGTGAAGGGCAGGAAAGGAGTTTTAATCACCGTGGCCATGCTGGGAAGAACAGCGACCAAAGATCTGTCTTTAAGGGGCTGGTGGAAACTTTGAGGTTTTATAGGAAAGGGGAGCAAAGGCTGGGGCTGGGGCCTGGCATGGCGGGGATTTACGTGGCTGGCGGAGTTGGTCATCTGGTCAGGACATGGTCTGCTTGATGATTATCTCAGGACTGGTTTTCTGAAGCTCTGGGAAGAGCAGCACTTGCCGGGGCGATTCCGCGCCCATCCTGAAATGACTGTTCCTGCTCAGGGGAGTAGTGTCCGTTCCATCATGGGGTAACTGCTCCCATTTATGGGGGCCAGGCTCATCACGAGGTGATCTATTCTGCAAGGCTTGCCATTGCTCGGGGTAGTTTCAGTCCCTTGTCATAGGATGTTTGTCAACCAGGCCTGTTGTCCCTGGAATCCAAGGTCACTGCAGAAGGTGACCGGAGTAGTGGTACACACCTGTAATTCCAATGCTTGGGAGACTGAGACAAGAAGATCACAGATTCAAGGGCAGCCTCAGCAACTTAGTGAGGCTCTCAGCAACCTAGTGAGACCCTGTTTCAAAACAAAAAATAAAAAAGGGGGACTGGGAGTATAGGCATCTTTTTGTTTTCCTAGAAAAAAAAAAGTAAAAAGGCTTAATAATTTTTTAAAAATACAAAAATATTCAAATCAGAAATGCTTTAGAATGTGTCCCACAAACTATTTCTCCCTGAGTAGGGAAAGTAAACTGTTTCTTCAACAGGGTAAAAAATGTAACGACTCCTAAAGGAGCAATGGAGAAGTTGGATTTACGTGAGCTTTATTTTACCCTTTGGGAAGGCAGATGGAAAAGAGTCGATCAGTTGGCCTTACTGAGACCACAAATAATTTGTGGAGCATGGAACAAATTATGAAGCTCACACATGCGTACTGCTGCACTCTAATAAAGTGAATGGTAAATCAGTCCAGCACTAGTTTCATGCATAGGCATTGTTTTGTTGCAATGTAGAGTGTCGAGCTGGCCCAGTGGCACACACATGGAGTCCTAGCTACTCCGTAGGCTGAGGCAGGAGGATCACTTGAGCCCAGGAGTTTGAAACCAGCCTGGGAAATATAGTGAGACCCCATCTCAGAAAAATAAATAGATACCATGTGTTTAGCCTTGATTATCTCTAGGCAGCTGTGCGAATTTATGCAAATCATTTCCTTTCCCTTTGGAAATTAGGACAGTCTTGTCTTTGAAATGAAGATCCTTATAAGTGCTGCTCTCTGTCAGGCAAATGAATGTGGAATGGCCTGCAGCAGAAATTGTTAAATTCATACAAATGATGATGATGAAATTTCCATTGATGATGATTCTTTCTAATTGATTAATTATCCTGTTTTATAGGTCTTTTTTTTTGCGGTACTAGGAATTGAACCCAGGGACATTCTACCTCCAAGCTACACCCCTAGCCCTATTTTTTTTTTTTTTTTTTTTTTTTTTTTTTTTTTTTTTTTTTTTTTTTTTTTTTTTTTTTTTTTTTTTGCGGAACTGGGGATGGAACCCAGGGGCATTCTACCTCCGAGCTATACCCCCAGCCCTATTTTTTATTCTTTATTTTGAAACAGGGTCTCACTAAGCTGTGGAAGGCCTCACTAAGTAGCTGAGAGGCTGGCCGCGAACCTGCAATCCTCCTGTCTCAGCCTCCCAAGTACTGGGATTACAAGCATGTGCCACCACGCCCGGCTCTATTTATTATTCTTTATTTTGAAACAGGGTCTCAACTAAGTTACAGAGGGCCTCACTAAGTAGCCCAGGCTGTCTGCAAACATGTGATCCTCCTGTCTCAGCCTCCCAAGTACTGGGATTGCAAGTGTGCACCATCACGCCCAGCTTTTTATAGGTCTTATAACAAAAAAAAAATTTGTTTTTGTATTGGGGATCAAATCCAGGGCCTTGCACATGCTTAGAGAAGTACTCTACCACCGAGCTACATCCCCAGCCCAGATTTTTAAAAATAATGAACAGGGCCGGGCGTGGTGGTGCACGCTTGTAATCCCAGTACTTGGGAGGCGGAGACTGGAGGATCCGGGTTTGCAGCCAGCCTCAGCTGCTTAGTGAGGCCCTCCGCAACTTAGTGAGACCCGGTTTCAAAATAAAGTATAAAAAATAGGGCTGGCGGTGTAGCTCGGAGGTAGAACACCCCCGGGTTCCATCCCCGGTACCACACAAAAAAAAAATAATGAACAGGCGCAATGATGCATGCCTGTAATCCCAGTACTTGGGAGGCTGAGACAGGAGGATTGCAGGTTCGATGCCAGCCTCAGAAATTTAGCAAGACTGTTTCATAATAAAAATTAAAAATGGGCTGGTGGTAGCCATGTGTGGTGGTACACACCTATAATCCCAGTACTTGGGAGGCCAAGACAGGAGGATCTCAGGTTCCAGGCCAGACTTGGCAACTTGGTGAGACCCTGTTTCAAAAATAAAAAGTGAAATCAGGCTGGGGTGTGACTCAGGGGTAGAATACCCTTAGGTTCAATCTCCAGTGTGAAAAAAGGGGGGCAGGGTACTAGTGGTGTGGCTCAGAAGTAGAACCCCACCCCGGGTTCAATCCCCAGTACCAAAAAAATAAAATTAAAAACACATCTTCTTTGTTAATAATGATAATCAGTCTTTTTCTATTGTAAAGTTGTAAAATTACTATAAAACAATTTTTTATTATTTTTTTTTTTTGCGGTACTGGGGATTGAACCCAGGGGCTTCTACCTCCGCGTTACACCCCCGGCCCTATTTTTTTATACTTTATTTTGAAACCAGGTCTCACAAAGTTGCGGAGGGCCTCACTAGGTAGAGAGAGAGAGAGAGACAGGGAGAGAGAGAGAGAGAGAGAGAGAGAGAGAGAGAAAGAGAGAGCTGAGGCTGGCCACGAACCCGGATCCTCCGGTCTCTGCCTCCCAAAGTACTGGGATTACAAGCATGCGCCACCACGCCCGGCTTAAAACAATTTTTTGTTGTTCTAAAAGTATATATTCCAATTTTAATGCTAACTCAATTTTGATTTTTCAAATTCCTCAGTACTGCCAGTTTGGAAAAACAACCAAGTGAAAATGGTGTATCTGTTCAGAATGAAAATTTTGAAGAAATTATAAACTTACCCATTGGATCTAAACCATCCAGATTAGATGTCACCAACAGTGAGAACCCAGAAATTCCTTTGAATCCCATTTTGGCCTTTGATGATGAAGGGACACTTGGGCCCCTGCCTCAGGTAGATGGTGTTCAGACACAACAGACTGCAGGTAAGTTTGCTCCAACTCCCATCTGTAATGATCAGAAATATGTGACCCCTGAAAGGGGATGAACTGCCACCCTCTGCAGCATGTGTGACTGTGGTCATGCTTTGTCCTTCAAGGGACCAAGTGGAAAGGATTGTGCATGGACCGTGGAAGTTGGATTTTGCGTTGGAGTGGGCAGCTTCTAGGGCCCCTCCTGCCTCCCACTTGGTCTGCAGCACCGGCGGGTGTCCGTGAGCTTCTCCTCACAGGACAACACTTAGTGTCAGCGTCACACACTGTCAGAACATCCCACATGTTCAGACAGGGCTCCTTCCTCCCCATAACTGATGGGCCATCCAGCCTAGTTCTGGAGAACCAGGAGGACTGGAGAAAAGGTTGTTATTTTTCCATCTTTCTCAGGTCTTCAGATAATTGAAGACTGCTCATGTTCTCTTTTTTTCTCTTATTTGGGATTGGCAACCTGTGTCATATATTATTGTCTCTTTAAAATGTAACATAGCCAGGTGTTGTGGTGAACACCTGTAATCCATGTACTTGGGAGGCTGTGACAGGAAGATCACAGGTGCAAAACTAGCCTCTTCAACTTAGCGAGACTCTCAGCAACCTAACAAGTCCCTGTTTCAAAATAAAAGGACAGGGTGTAGCTCAGAGGTAGAATGCCCCTGGGTTCAAGCCCCAGTACCAAAAAAAAAAAAAAGTAATATGATGGATAGTTATGATTTAGATTCTAAGAACAGTACTCTAAAGAAGGATCACACTGAGCCCAAGGGGCTTCCATCCTTGTTGAGTGACAGTAGTTGCTGTTGAAACTATCTGTTACTCACTCACACACTGTTCCTGGGACTTAAACTTGACCTGAGGTCTTTGTACAGAAAGAACAGTAGCTTGACGGGAGGGTAAGGGGGGTGTTGGGAGTGGGCATGACCAAAATATGTTTTATGCATGTACAACTATGCCACAATTATAAGCCTATTACTCTGTATAATTAACATGCACCAATAAGAACAATAGCTTTACAGGACAAAAGAAAAAAGAACTAACATCAAATATTACTAACTCAGTGGTCACTGCAGCTCAGTAGCACTGCCGGGATCAGTGGGGTAATCCTAGCTCCCTCTTTTTTCCAACCTATTTGAATTTTGTCAATTTCTCTTCACCACACATCACTTCAGGATGCTGACCAGCATCTCTTTATACTATTTGAATAGAACTGGCCAAAAATGCAGGCTACTTAATTCCAGTCAGTGTAGATATTTGTAGTCAAATTGTTTTACCTTTTAGATTCCACCTGTGAACCTGTAACAAATAAACTCCTAACAGAATGAAAAGGCCAGTGTTGACCACCTTGAAGTTTATCTCCTGTCCTCCTCTAGTGTACTGATCGTGGGAGTGGAATTTCACTTTGGTGAACTTCACCTTCTTGGCTGTGAAAGGAGTTGTAAAGTCCCTCCCTGGTTTGACTTTCTGATGCTTAAGCATTTGTTTGGGGAAAATCTAATTAATGTTATGTTATGTTAGTGTAAACATGCCCAGTGTAGTTTCCTACTTTGTCATGTGATAGACTCACGGAGAGGGAAGGAAATCCCATGTGATTTTCGGCTTCACCTGCCAGGCCAGAAGTCACCTTTTGAGTTAAACCCATTATCACTCTCCTCACCTTTCCATACCTTCTCTGAGAAACATAGTCCAGTGACCACAATCTTGGGTAATAAAGGGTTCCTGACTATTTATCAACAAACATTGATTTAACCTCCAGTTTGCTCTAAGCATTGAGTCCTAGGGATAAAAGACAAATGAATGTTTAAATCCCTAAATTCCAAGAGAAGTGAAATAAATGTATGCAGTTTAGAAAAGTAAATGATAAGCCAGGCGTGGTGGCACATACTTGTAATCCCAGTACTTGGGAGGCTGAGACAAGAGGATCACAGGTTCTCAGCCAGCCTCAGCTACTTAGTGAGGCCCTCCGCAACTTAGTGAGCCCCTGTTTCAAAATAAAGAATAAAAAATAGGGCTAAGGGTGTAGCTTGGAGGTAGAATGCCCCTGGGTTCAATCCTCAGTACTGCAAAAAAAAAAGTAAATGATATAGCTTAAATTGAATTAAAGAAAAGGACATGTGTTTTCCTATTAGTAGTAGAATTCACTTCAGTATAAGACGGTGGCCAGGCATGGTGGCACATGCTTGTAATCCCAGTACTTGGGAGGCTGAGACAGGAGGATCACAGATTCAAAGCCAGCCTCAGCAACTTAGTGGGGCCCTCTGCAACTTAGTGAGACCCTGTTTTAAAATAAAAAATAAAATAGAGCTGGGGGTATAGCTCAGGGGTAGGATGCCCCTGGGTTCAATCCCCAGTACCACGAAAAAATAAATTTAAAAATATATATATAAGACTGTGAATCCTAATACAATGGCCTGTTCTTATATAAGACAACGTATATAACAGCATGGTGAAATTTTAAAAATGCAAGATATTGTTATAGTACTCTTTAAGATTCTAGATGAATGCTGTATTAATCTGCTCTTTTTTTGTCTCCTCATATAGAAGTTATATGAGCATTTCTTCTGAAGAACCAAAGCAGAAATTTAGTAAGAATTTCTACAATTAATGGGAGTCCTTTCATGCTCCAAAGGAGATCCCCCTCCTCCAGTTTTCTAAAGATTTCTTGACCATCATTTTGAAAAGACTTTATTAAAACCAGCTAAAGACAACAGACTGGATAGCTTTTCTAATAATTTTCGCCAATAGGAAGAAAGAAATGTTCCTTATTCTTCAGTACTTTAAACTGTTTTTTTCCAGTGTGTTTCTTCTTATTAGCAAATCAATATTTTTCTGCATTCTTTAAAAGACAAGAGCATTTGTCTATAAAAGAAATGGGCTGTCTAGGCATGATTTTTCACATAGATATTTTGGTCTTAAAAGCTTAACGTATAAAATTGGCAAAAAAAAAATTTACCTTTTACAATATAATACTTGAAAAATAAGTACCTCTTTGCTCTACAAGTAGAGTGAATAGGGGAGGTGTTTAAATTAAACCTGTTTGTTTAAATATTATTGCAAAGAGCTCTATTTGTAGAGGCAAATTATAGGCAGATTACCAGGTTCTCGTAAATGCAACTTGTACATGGACATTCTGCAAACCCAGCTCTCACATTCTTCTTGCAACTCCTTTTACAAAAGCATACTGACACGTTTAAAATGTGAAAAAAGAACATTATTTTTTCAGAGCAAGAAAATAACTTACTTTCCTCCAAAATAATGTATTTATAAAGTTTTCCAGATAAATCAAATAAATGAGAACAAGGTGACAACACTGCAAATTCGCTTTCTTAGATGCACTCCTTCTGTGTTACCATGAGAGAATGTTACTGATGATTCAGGGCTATTTCTGAAGTTTGTATGTTGCTGCTGTCCCCCAATGATGGTGGGACTTACCTTTGCCTTACCTGATCACAAATTATGTGGGGAGGGGATAAAGATTTAATATTTCTTTAAGTAAAAAAGAAGAAGAAAGAAAAAAAGAATTTGGTTTTGCTCGTTTCAGAGCAATGAAAAAATGACAGCATGTTGACTGTGTGGTGCACAGGACGAGGACCGTCATGGACGCCCTAGCCCTGGCTAGCACCATCAGCTTTTCGCTTTTCATTGTTTTTCTTCACTTTTGCTGCTGAGCCTCGCTGTACAAACTTGCACTTTTGTTTGCTGATATAAATTCAACTTTATTTTCCCATTTGAGAGACAAGTGATAACTAAATGTCGAAGGAGCGGGAACACATGTTTTTATATGGAGTGTTTAAAAAAAAGATAAGTTTATACCACTATAATGTGTTGGTTTTATAAAAAGGATTGGTTAATCTGTTAGATTGAATGAGAAACTATTCACCTATTGGGCTATTTCCTTTAAATCCAAGCATATAATCTTTAACAACGGCTTGTAATTTGTTGACACATTAATTTGGGGTTTTTCCCTGTTCTCAGTTGTCCATGTACACATAGTCATTGTATTAAAAAATTCTGTTCAACAAAGTTGTTTTATTTGTTTAAATTGACCTAACATGGAACACAATAAAATGTTTAACATAGTTTTACATTTAGGGTCCTCATGTTATAACTACAAGTGCTGCTGGGGACGGAATTTAGGGCCTTGTACATAGAGGCACATGTTCTATCACCAACTTATACCCCCAGCCCCCTGGTTGATCCTAGAGCTTTCAAACTGAATTGCGTTTTCAATTTCATTTAACCTCAATGACATTTTCCCAGCTCCCTGTTGGGTTTATTTTATATTTGGAACAATAGTTCTTTTTTGGCTAAATTTTCCTTTTTTTGTTTATATTTTTACGCTTGTGCAGCCACTAGCAAACTGAAAGCCTTCTACATAAGTAAGTTTTAATTAGAGGTGATATAAAATTCTAACTGTATTTTGTTAAGTCACACTGCCAGAGAATGACTTTGACCATTACAATGGCCAAGTTGCTTGCTATTTAGCATTTGAACATGCTGCTGACCTTCCAGAAGCATGCAGTAGAGCTCGACATTAAGGAGTGCTTGAACAGATACAAAGCTCATCATGAGTTGAGAGGGGTTGGATGGCTTTCAGTTTGCTTTCTACCCCATTGCAGACTATTGAGGCCGTCGTCATCTCACCAGTCACTGGTTCATTGGAGTCTATGTTTCTTCCTGCCCAACCACTCTACTGAAATAAAAGCAAATCTAAACAGAATTCCTGAACATGAATCAATATTAGCAAGCAGGGCCTCTGAGAAGTTTGGGGAAGTTCCTTCTCTGTTCATAAATCACCCAACCAGCACCTTGACTGAAAGATCCACAGCGAAGCCAAAGCAGTGACATTACAAAAGCAGAATTGGGCACCGTGGCCAGGGCGGGCAGCAGTCTTGAACGAGAGTGGAGGTGGGAGGAGGACAGGAACAAAGAGCTCCAGACCTGAGGTGCCGATCACAGGCTCTGATCTGCCAGATTGCTACATCTCATTTCATGCATTTTGCCTCCAAAATAATATTTCTGGGTAACCACTTGGCTTTCAAGCTGCATGCATCAATGAAAACTGTCTTAGTTATGCTACTTAACACTCCAGTGTAGAATTTGACGATAGTGTTTGAAGCATCTGCCTAGCCACCTGACAGGGGTATTTCAAATACTATCTACCTCCAGAGCAAGATGAAAGTTAACTTGGCACAAATACATCAGACTGTTTATACTTAAAGCTTTTCAAAGTAAATTATTGCCTATTGGATTTACATTTATCAATAAATTCACCTGATTTGCATTCTTTTTTAACGGATGGAAATGGACTGCTGGCCTAATATTTTATAGATTGAAAAATTATAAGGCATGAAATACTTATTGTCAAGTTATAAGATGCAATTTTTAAAAATAAGCTAATATCCAAGAAACACCATTTCCCCCCATCCCAAAGTCCTGTTTTAATTCAGTGAACACCTAGGCCCACTCAGAAATGGTGACATTCTCTACTTGACATTTGCTACACCCTTTGGCTCCTCACTGGTTTGGGGAGAAGCTCTGAAGGCTTTGCAGGAGCTGGGAGAGAGAGAAGGATGTCATGAGAACAGAAGGGGCAGTGTTACATTTATTACAAATAAAATGTTATTTCCTTGGTGACCCTTGGGTTTGTTGTTGTTATTGTGTGTATGTGGGGAGGGGGGTACCTGGGGATTGAACCCAGGAGTGTTCTACCTCTGAGCTACATTCCCAGCCCTATTTTTTATTTAGAAACAGGATCTCACTATGTTGTTGAGACTGACCTGGAACCTGCCATCCTCCTTTCTCAGCCTCCCATGTACTGGGATTACAGACATGTGCCACCATGCCCTGCAACTCTTGGATTTTTATGTTAGTAGATTTGATTACAATCAAAAGGTATTTTAGCAATTAGTGCCAAGGTTTATAAAGTTCAAAAGAAAAATATGTAATTGCTGTTTTAAAATATACACTAAAAAAATCAGGACTGAGCCAGGCATGGTGGCACAGGCTAGGATTACTCCTGTAATCCCAGCAACTCAGGAGGCTGAGGCTGGAGGATTACAAGTTTGAGGTCAACCTGGGCAGTTTAGTGAGACCCTGTCTCAATAAAAAATAAAAAGGGCTGGGGATGTAGCTCAGTGGTAGAGTTCCTCTGGGTTCAATCCCCAGTACCACCAGGAAAAAAATAAGCCACGTGTGGTGGTGCACACCTGTAATCCCATTACTTGGGAGCCTGAGACAGGAGGATTGCAGGTTGGAGACCAGCCTCAGCAATTTATCAAGACCCTGTTTCAACATAAAAGATAAAAAGGGCTGAGGGTGTGGCCCAGAGGTAGAATGCCCCTGGGCTCAATCCCCAGTACCAAGAAAAAAAAAGTACATCATATATATATAAAATGAGATAATCACATTGATGTCTAATACCTTGCAGAAGACTAAGACGGTCAGATGATAGGGGCTAATGTTGGAAGAATTAAAAAGTTATTAAGGCCTGGTGTCTGTTTTGTTTTGTTTTGTTTTGTTTTGTTTTGTTTTGTTTTGTTTTGTTGCGGTACTGAAGATTGAACCCAGGGGCATTCTACCTCCAAGCTACACCCCCAGCCCTATTTTTTTATTCTTTATTTTGAAACAGGGTCTCACTAAGTTGCGGAGGCCTCACTAAGTAGCTGAGGCTGGCCGGGAATCCTCCGGTCTCAGCCTCCCAAGTACTGGGATTACAAGCGTGCGCCACCACGCCCGGCTCCTGGTGTCTGGTTTTTAACACTTGGGTTTAAATGCCGTGTCTGCCGCTAATTAACCAAAAGACAACATGTTACTTGTGTTCTCCATGTCTGGATTTTTCATCTCTAAGTCGGAGAACAATGCCCATCTCATAGGGTTATCTTAGTAATTATTAGAGTTGAGTTAAATGAGTATAAAGTTTCTAACACATTAGTAATTGTTCAATAAATGTTAGAATTCTTTGTCTTCAGTGTGAGGTATTTGTGGAGGACAGGGCTTCTGAAAAGCCAAAGAGGAGCAGGGCAACGCCCTAGTCGGTGGGAACTTCACTGTTTTTCTAACAATGGCCTTGAGCACCAAGGGTCTTTTTCTATTTAAATAAGGGACTCATTCTAGGCATGATACCAAGCAAGGAAAATAGATGTGAGCCATTTTCTTTAAAACAGTATTACAAGTTTAGTGCTTCTAATCATTTCCAGTTGTTACCTTATTACTGTTGTATTTCATAATCATTCTTTCCTCCACCTCTCCCCAAAAGAGTTAAAGTTACTTGATATTGTTATGTTTGGAGGCATTTCTTGACATCCTGGTTGGCCGCAAAGCAAGGGACATGTCACTGCTGCTCCGGAAGTCGCGCTCGGCCTTGGCCAAGCTCCAGGGGCTGGAGCAGCAGGTGGTTTTTAAAGCAGTTGGTGAGGGGACCGTCGAGCAAGTCACATTCCCACTGTCTGACAACTCCTTTTTCTCCCTGCGTGCAGTCGCCTGACCAAAAGAAGGTGCTGGAGGAGATGGATTAGAAAGGCAAGAACTGGCAAGAAGTGGATCAAAAGATGAGGAAGGGCATTCCTTGGCAGTCCTGTTGCTGGGTCTGGGGTGCCCCCTCAGTGGTTGTTGGGAACCTGCCTCCTCACTCTCAGTTCACCTGCCCTGCAGTTAATCCCGTCACCAGTGACATACCCCCTGGCTGGTATCACAAACTGTGAGGTTTAGGAGGTTAATTGTGGGGAGAGTTGGAAAATTTAGGAAGGACCGACATCAGTGACTGATACCAATTTTTTTTTTCTTGTACTGGGTATTGAACCCAGGGGCATTCTGCCTGTGAGCTACACCCCCAGTCCTATTTTATTTTCTGTTTTGAAACAGAGGCTCACTAAGTTGTGGAAGACCTCACTAAGTTGCTGAGCCTGGCCTCAAACCTGCAATCCTCTTGTCTCAGCCTCCCAAGTACTAGGAATACAGGCATGCACCACCACGCCTAGCTGACTGATCCCATTTTTGCCAAGGTAGAAACAATTTTAAAAACAACAATTGCCAGGCATGGTGGTGCACGCTTGTAATCCCAGTACTTGGGAGGCTGAGACAGGAGGATCTGGGTTCGCAGCCAGCCTCAGCTACTTAGTAAGGCCTTCCACAACTTAGTGAGACCCTGTTTCAAAATAAAGAATAAAAAATAGGGCTGGGGGTGGAGCCCGGAGGTAGAATGCCCCTGGGTTCAATCCCCAGTATGCAAAAAATAAATAAATAAAACAAAACACAAGGCTGCTCTGAGCAGTACATTCCTTCAGGCTAGAAGGATATCCTAGATCCACATAGCAAGGCCTGGGTCCAAGGCCAGGCCAGCCCAAGAGAGTGTGGGGGAAGGGGCAGGAGCGCCCGGGAATCGGCCCTGGGCAGCAGCTCTCAGCCGTGACTGCCGGTCAGTGTGAATATGGCCTTGCTCCCTCTTCCTGGAGCTTCCCTTCTGGGTTCAGCTCCTGTTGCTCACTGTGGCCGCTGGATTTTGAATTTGTGCCACCCCGGTGTTTGACTGCCTTTCCTTCCTTGCCTCTGTTCCATTGCCCTTCACCTCCCAGATAAACTAGCTGTGCCCGAATCCTCAGTACAAGGTCTGTCTCCAGGAAACCAGCACCGAGGTCTACCAGCAGAGTGTTCTAACACAAGTAGCATTTTAGCGCCTACAAAGAACATATCTCAGAATTCTTTTAATGAATAAATTTAACTTGGAAAAGCCCTTAGTGTTTTCTTATTTTTCTTTTATCACAAATACGCACCAGCCAGTGAACAATGTTTTCTGCATAACTTCAGCAGTGTTGAGTTGGTTTGAATTTCTGCATGGCTGCAGGTCCGTCATCATCTGTTATCCTCCCGCTCTCCATGCTCTGGCCAGTAGTTCCCAGCTATAGAATTGTTTTCTCACCTCCGTGTCCCAGATCCTTCTTAGTAAGACCCCTACATTAAACACGCCCTACCTTTCACAGTCCTTAAAGTCTCGCTGGTGTGATCACACCTGCCCTAGAGTGCTGTGCCAGTTTCCGGAAAAACTGAATTAGTAAGTATGTAGCATTTTCTAAAAAAGTGTTTAAAAAAATGAAAAAGCAACCTAACTACATTCTAAACTCTAAATTGTTGCTATTAGTTATACAAATTGCTCCAGTGGTGGCTTGTATTTTTCCAGATATCTTTATATAGAGCCCAAAAGGGCATGCTAAGGAAATATGAGTAGCTAACGAAACAAGAGCTTTGTTTTATAAGGAAATACAAAAATTATTAAAATGTTACATAATTATGCACATTGGATTCCTAAAATGTGCTCAGCTGGTCTTTGTGTGACATAGTTTCCACATCAAACTGCATAATTCACAAACCAGGAGTGGTGGCACACGCCTGTAATCCCAGTATTTGGGAGA
Source organism: Glis glis (assembly GCA_004027185.1). NCBI lineage: Eukaryota > Metazoa > Chordata > Mammalia > Rodentia > Gliridae > Glis > Glis glis. Next base: position 10,020 of record PVJS01027342.1, on the reverse strand, counting down.
CTGAGACAGAAGAATCACATGTTCAACAATTTAGGACCTCAGAAACTTAGCAAGATCCTGCTTCAAAATAAAAAATAAAAATAGGGCTGGAGTGTAAGTTGGAGATAAATGCCCTGGGTTCAATCTCCAGTACCACCAAAAAAAAAAAAAAATCTACATTTATAAACAAATTTCAGTTCCAAAACAAAACATTATCGTGACAACAGATCATTTCAAAATAAAATTTTTTTTTTGCAGTACCAGGGACCCAGGGGCGTTCTACCTCCGAGCTACACCCCTGGCCCTAATTTTTATACTTTATTTTGAAACCGGTTTTCACGAAGTTGCAGAGGACCTCACTAAGTAGCTGAGGCTGGCCGCGAACCCGGATCCTCTGGTCTCTGCCTCCCAAGTACTGGGATTACAAGCATGCGCCATCACGCCCGGCTTCAAAATAAAATTTTTAACTAATTTTTTAAATGTTAACTTGGAACACTATTATAATCATAAAAATGAGTCAATAGCCATCTTTGAGAGACATTTCAACAGTTGTTTCTTATGCATATTCAAAGTATTCCAGATTTAAATACTTAAATCTAAAGCCAGGTGTGGTGGCGCAGGCTTGTAAACCCGGTACTTGGGAGGCTGAAACAGGAGGATCGCAGGTTTGAGGGCAGCCTCAGCAAATAGTGAGACTCTCATCAACCTAGCAAGACCCTGTTCTAAAATAAAAATAAAATAAGGCTGGGGGTGTAGCTTGGAGGTAGAATGTCCCTGGGTTCAATCCCCAGTGCCACAAAGAGAAACTTTTTAAATCTATGATGATATTTATTAAGATAATGTTTTAGGTATGGTGATAAAGGGAGTATAAGACCAAAAACTTTTTTTTCTTTTTGGTACTGGTGATTGAACCTAGGGGTATTCTACCTTCAAGTTATACCCGAGGCCTTTTTATTTGTTTTATTGATTCATTCATTCATCACTCACTCATTTGTACTGGGGATTGAACCCAGGGGCATCCTACCTCTGAGCTATACCCCTAGCCCTTTTCATGTATTTATTTATTTTTGAAAAGAATCTCTCTAGCTGGGTGTGGTAGAACATGCTTGTAATCCCAGTACTTGGGAGGCTAAGACCGGAAGATCCGGGTTAGCGGCCAGCCTCAGCTACTTAGGCCCTCCACAACTTAGTGAGACCCTGTTTCAAAATAAAGAATAAAAAAAATTGGGCTGGGGGTGTAGCTCGGAGGTAGAATTCCCCTGGGTTCAATCCCCAGCAATGCAAAGAAAAAGAAAAGAATCTCTCTGAGTTGCTGAAGCAGGCCGCGAACCTGGGATCCTCCTATCTCAGCTTCCCAAGTACTGGAATTACAAGCATGCGCCACCACACTCAGCTGTTTTTTTTTTTTTTTTACTTTGAAACAGGATCTTGCTGAGTTGCCCAGGGTCTCACTAAGTTGCTAAGCCTGGCCTTGAACCTGGGATCCTCTTGTGTCAGCCTCCCAAGTACTGGGATTACAGGTGCGTGCCACCACACCCAGCCCCCAAAACCTTAAAAGTTTCCTTTCTAATGGAAAAAAAAATCTATTGCTCATGTTCTCAACAGAAGAAAATTAAATGGCAATGTAGTGGAGTTTAAAAACTAGAAATGGAGCCAGGCGTGGTAGTGCACGCTTGTAATCCCAGTACTTTGGGAGGCGAAGACTGGAGGATCTGGGTTCGCGGCCAGCCTCAGCTTGCTCTCTCTCTCTCTCTCTCTCTCTCTCTCTCTCTCCCTGTCTCTCTCTCTCTACCTAGTGAGGCCCTCTGCAACTTCATGAGACCCGGTTTCAAAATAAAGTATAAAAAAATAGGGCCAGGGGTGTAGCGCAGAGGTAGAACGCCCCTGGGTTCAATCCCCGGTACTGCAAAAAAAAAAATAAATAAATATACATACATACATATATATATAAACTAGAAATGAACTAGAGATGAAGATGGTGTTTACCCCAAAGGCATCACCATCACCGTGCTAAGCTCTGGCTTCCTGTACATCATGAGTAATCTCGCCCTCTTCTTCACCTTTGAATAGATCAAGGAAGGGTTCACGTTCCTTCAGACCTCTTGTCTAGGACAAGAACACACCCAGATACATGTGTGCCTCCTTCTAGAAAGCAGCTTCTTAGCCAAGCCAGCCCTGTTGGCTCCCAGCCCCGGATCATAGAAGGAAACCAGCTGTCCGAACTAAGTCTCCATCCTGCCTGTGCGCTGCTGGTCCACGCCTGCACCATCACCTGCTACTCTGCACCTGCTGTCCCTTCCCTGCTGTGACACCATCTACAGCTCTCCTCCACAATGGATTCACTAACACTTGGTTCAGCTTCTCAACAATAATGGGGTTCAAAATCCAGGAACACAGAAACTCTAAAACAGAGAAGCTACTCTGCCCAGAGAAGCTTGTAGGACTCCCCACACAGCCATCGGAGGCCAGGCCAAGGGACCACCAACGTCTTCACTAATGCTCTGGGCTCCTACAGAGCCCTGAATGTATGTCACAGCCAGTCCCATACCGTGTCCATTTCATACAATCTAATAAATCCTTATACAGGACTTTGGAGTTATTCTCCTTTTTGGCACCAGGAAAAAAAGAGAGGCAAGTCTGAGGTTGGGTTAGGACCAATCCCTAAAATGTGCCAGGGATGCCTGTGTGCTGCCCCTTCCCCACTCACATCTCTAGTCACCAAACCCTTGTGGTTTTGTTTTCTAAACATTTCCCACAAATCTGCCCATTACTAGTACCTCTGTCATGGTTCTCGTCCCAGCTGTCCTCATCTTTTACCTGTTTTGTTATAGGTTGAATTGTTTCTCCCAAAAAGATCTGTTGAAGTCCTAACCCCTGGTGCCTGTGAACACGACCTCTTGTGAAAATAGGGTCTTTGCAGTTATAACCAAGTCAAGAGGGAGCTATATGACTGGTGTCTTTACAAAAGGAGGGAAATTTGGACAGACACACAGAATGCCATTTGATGATCCAAGCAATGCCGAGGACCAACAGCCTCCACCAGAGGCTAGGAAGAGGCAAAGAAGGATTCTATCCGGGTCTGGGAAGGAGCAGGTCCTGCCAACACTGTGATTTTGAACGTCTAGGCTCTAGGACTGTGCAACAATTTCTTGTTTGAAGCCACCCATTGTGTGGCACTTGAGTTTATGAACCCCATGTGGAAACTGGATTTCAGGCAGGGGTTAGTTTCCACATGGGGTTCATGAACTCAAGGTTTGTTTGTGGTACTGGGGACTGAACACAGAGTCATTCTACCTCTGAGTTACATCCCCAATCCTATTTGATTTTTTTTTTTTTTTGGCAGTACCAGGGATTGAACCCAGGGGCATTCTACCTCCGAGCTACACCTCCAGCCCTATTTTTTATTTTTTATTTTGAAACAGGGTCTCACTAAGTTGCAGAGGGCCTCAGGAGGTTACTGAGGCTGGCCACGAACCTCCTGTCGCAGTCGCCCAAGTACTGGGATTACAATTGTGCACCACCATACCCATCTATTAAAGGCAAGTGTTTTTTTTTTGCGGTACCGGGGATTGAACGCAGGGGCGTTCTACCTCCGCACTACACCCCTGGCCCTATTTTTTTATACTCTATTTTGAAACCGGTCTCACGAAGTTGTGGAGGGCCTCACTAAGCAGAGAGAGAGAGAGGGAGAGAGAGAGAGAGAGAGAGAGAGCTGAGGCTGGCCGCAAACCCGGATCCTCCAGTCTCCACCTCCCAAAGTACTGGGATTTCAAGCGTGCACCACCACGCCCGGCTAAAGGTAAGTTTTATATCATTTTCCATCGATCACTCCCCATTGCATAGAGGTTGCATATTTACATGACCTACAAGACCCCACGGCCTGACCCCGCGGGAGCTGCCCCTGTTCACTGTTCTGGCCTCGGGCTCCCACCCACTCAGCCTGGCATTTTTACTCCCACCATATCTTTTTTTTTTTTTTTTTGCGGTACCGGGGATTGAACCCAAGGGGGTTCTACCTCCGAGCTACACCCCCAGCCCTATTTTTTAGCCTTTATTTTGAAACCAGGTCTCACTAAATTGCGGAGGGCCTCACTAAGTAGCTGAGGCTGGCCCCGAACCCAGATCCTCCGGTCTCCGCCTCCCACGTACTGGGATTACAAGCGTGCGCCACCATGCCCGGCCCACCATATCTTATCTGCTGGTGGCTCTGCCCTGCCCCTCACCCTTGCCTTCTGGTGCTGCTCCTTCTGCACAGAGGGACATGAAGGAATGCTCTTTGGATAACTTGGTGTCAGCTTAACTTCTGTTTCCTTGTTTGTAAAATAGGGACAATATTCTCTACCTCATATGAATGTTTGTAGCACCCAACAAGATTTTGATTGTAAAAATCTTAGCACCATACTAAACCCATAGTATGTATTCAGTATATATTAGCTAAATAAAAAATACTCAGAGCAGGGCATAGTAGCACATACCTATAATCCTAGCTACTCAGGAGACTGAGGCAGGAGGATCACTTGAACCAGGAATTTGAGGCCAGCTTGGCCAACATAGCAAGATCCTGTCTCCAATTTAAAAAAAAAATGCAATGGCTCACACCTGTAATTCTAGCTATTGAGGAGGCTGAGGATCGCAAGTTCAAGGCTAGCCTGGGCAACTTAGCAAGACCCTGTCTCAAGATAAAAGATAAGATCTGGGGAAGTAACTCAGTGATATGTTTAGAGAGCCAATGCTAAGACAACTGTAGTGAAAAGTTAACTGGGGAACCTGGATGAAGGATGTATGAGAGTTTTGTGTGCTTATAGAAATTTTTCTATGAATTTAAAATTATTTCAAGATAAAAAAGGCTTTAAAAAACCATATGTATACAAGTTTGAGATGATTACTATTACTTCTGCCTGCTGCTAACACAAAAAAAATACGAAGACAATTAGGATTTAGATTAAGGGTTCTAGCTGGACGTGGTGGCGCACGCTTGTAATCCCAGTACTTGGGAGGCAGAGACTGGAGGATCCGGGTTCACGGCCAGCCTCAGCTAGTTAGTGAGGCCCTCCGTAACTTTGTGAGACCCAGTTTCAAAATAAAGTATAAAAAATAGGGCCAGGGGTGTAGCTTGGAGGTAAAACACCCCTGGGTTCAATTCCCAGTACCAAAAAAAAAAAAGATTAAAGGTTCTAGTTATAGCTATGCCATAAACCAGCCTTGCTCCTCAGCAAGCTGAACAGTGACAATGGCTTCTACGTTTTAGTTTGTGTGGAGACGGTGTCCGAATCACCTTACATTAACCATCCTCCCAAGCTGGGAGGCTGAGGAGCTAAGCACCTTCCCCAAGGCCACATGGCTCTCAAGGGACAGGGCAGGCTGTGAATTCAGGCCCACCTCAGGTGCGGCTCAGGCTGCCACTTCGCTACAGCACTTTGTAGGAAGACCAGCTTGCTCTAGAGACTGGCCAAGCTCCTTCTAGAGCTACAATTCTAGAAGGTGCAGTTCCAGGTTTCTTTTCTGGAGACTTATTCACTTGGTGTGGTGACAAGGGTGGACCTGAGATTCCATATTTTAACAGTTGTTCCAGGTGATTATTCGAATCCAGCCTCTCCGAGGATGTGGGGGAAAAGAAACACTTATACACTGTTGGTGGGAGTGTACATTAGTACAACCACTGTGGAAATCAGTATGGAGGTTCCTCAAAAGACTAGGAATGGAACCACTATATGACCTAGCTATACCACTCCTCGGTATTTGTCCAAAAGAATTAAAAGTCAGCTTGCTATAGTGACACATGCATACCCATGTTCATAGCAGCACAATTCACAATAGGCAAGTTATGGAACCATCCTAGGTATTCATCAACAGATGAATGGATAAAGAGAACATGGTAGATATACACAGTGGCATTTTGTTCAGCCATAAAGAACAGAATTATGTCATTTGCAGGAAAATAGATGGAACTTGAGAGTATTATATTAAGTGAAATAAGGGAGATTTAGAAAGTCAAGTGTTGTATGTTTTCTCTCATATGTGGAAGCTAGAGAGAAACAAGGGGTGGGGAAGGAGGAGAGGTCTTGTGAAAATAGAAGAGAGACCAGGAGAGGAAAGGGACCCAGGGGAAGGAGGGACAAGGGGAAGGGAAGGGAGGTCCTGGAAAATGAAATTGACCAAATTATATTACGTGTATGCACACATATATAACAACAAATCCCACTATTATATATAATTATAATGCACAAATTTTTAAAAAATAATCAAGGCCTCTCCCTTGCTAGCGTCATGAGTGTGAAGTCTCCACTGGGGCTAATGCGTTGAGGTGACACATGGACCCTGGCGTTTTCTCCTGACCTGAGTGTGGGTGACCCCCGTCTCCCTCTCAGCTGTGTTTTGTCCTGCGGCAAGGCCTCCAAAGCTGAACCATCAGAGCTGCTCCCTCCTGAAGGAACCAGGAAATGGCCATTTGCATGACTTCGGAGCAGTGACTATGCATTCCGGTCACTGCCTACAACCCTCCCCAATTATGCCTGCCCTCTTGGGATAAGCATTAATAGTCCCCCTTTTGCTCTTCAAAGGGTTTCTGTTTGGCCACAGATCCTATCGCCAGGCTGCTGGAGCCCCTTTCTGGTTCCCGGAGGCGGTCTGTGTCCTGGCACTCTCCGATTTGTCCCCCTCTCTAGTCAGCAGATCTCCCACCAGACCATGTCGCACTTTGTTCCCAAGATTTAAAAGAACCACCAGACCGTGAGAACCATCTGTAGTCTCACTGAACACCAGCAGAGAACCGCCGGCACGCTGACCTGGCTTCGTGCATTCTCTGTTAAAATCACACACACACAGACATGCTCTTGGTGTCCAGTTCTCAGACCCAGTTCTTTCCTGGTCAAAGACAGCGCGGGAATCGACTTATGCTGAGGGCTCTTTTCTGTGTCAGGATCATTTGACTCTGAAATGCAATTCTCTGCAATCCTGCTGCTCAGGCGGGGTCTCGCCTGCTCTCTGGTCCTCTCTTGATAATGACATCATCACTCACTCTCCAGATGGAAGTGACAAGGGTTGCCATGACAAAATAAACAGCCTTTGCTGGCAGGGGCTTTGTATGTGGGTGTGTGTATCCTCTATGTCTTTGGCTCTCACAGCTGATGAGATTGCCTGTCTGACAGCCTGGAAATACAATAAACTAGAAAATTCACAAGCAACATGATGAGATTTTTTTTGTTTTTTGTTTTTTTTTTGGTACTGGGATTGAACCCAGAGGCATTATACCTCTGAGCTACACCCCCAGCCCTTATCTTTTTTTTTTTTTGAAATGGGGTCTCACTAGATTGCTGAGGGCCTCCCTAAGTTGCTGTAACTAGCCTCAATCCTATGATCCTCCTGTCTCAGCTTCCCAAGTACTGAGATTACAGGCATGTACCACCATACCTGGCTGACAAGATATCTTAAAAAGCACACATCAAGGCAATAAGGCCATGAAAACAAGGTCTTTTTGTACACTTCTTACATCCAAAGAATCCAGATGTTTAATTATAAAATGTTTTCTTCCAAGCCAGGCATGGTGGTGCATGCCTGTAATCCCAGCACTTGTGAGGCTAAGACAGGAGGATTGCAGGTTCAAGGCCAGCCTTGGCAACTTAGTGAGACCCTGTTTATAAATACAAAATAAGCCGGACATGGTGGTGCATGCTTTTAATACCAGTACTTGGAAGGCTGAGACAGGAGGATCGCAGGTTCACGGCCAGCCTCAGCTACTTAGTGAGGCCCTCTGCAACTTAGTGAGACCCTGTTTCAAAAATAAAAAATAGGGCTGGGGGTGTAGTTTAGAGGTAGAATGCCCCTGGGTTCAATCTCCAGTACCAAACAAACAAACAAAAAAATACAAAATGCAAAATAGGGCTAGGGATGTAGCTCAGAGGTAGAATGTTGGGTTCAATCCTCAGCACTACTAATAATAATAATAATTAAGATAAAGTTTTCTTCCAATTGTGGGTACAAGCTCTAGAGATAACATTGAACTCTATTAAAGAATATGATTTTACCTTCTATTCCTTCTCCCTACTTTATTTTTCTGTTATTCAACATGCGACAAGAACAGTTGAAACAACCAGAGAGTCAGCAATAATACAAATAATAACTACCATTTATGAAGGGCCTCCTCTGTGCAAGATCATAAGTTTCATGCACATCATCCTTTTGAATCCGCCAACAGCTTGAAGAGGTAAGTATCATTGTTCCTATTTTAGAGATGAAGAAGTTGAGGATTTGAGGTGACCAAATGAGGTTAGGGGCAGACCTGAGATTTGAACCCACATCACAATGGCACCCACATCCGTGTCCCCTCCACCAAACACTGCTGAAGGAGCGTTACACAAACCAACTCCATAGCTAATGCTCACCCTTTGTGCTTGACATTTTAGGAATGGGTTGGAAGGAGAATGTAAGGAAAAAAAAATAATTGATTTAAGAACTGAGGTAGCCAGGTGTGGTGGCACACACTTGCAATCCCAGTTACTTGGGAGGCTGAGACAGGAGGATCACAGGTTCACGGCTAGCCTCAGCTACTTAGTGGGTCCTTCCACAACTTAGTGAGACCCTATTTCAAAATAAAGAATAAAAAATAGGTCTGGGGATGTAGCTCGGAGGTAGAATGCCCTGGGTTCAACCCCCAATACTGAAAAAAAAAAAAAAAGAACTAAGGTACCCATGAGACATACACACCTGTTCTCATCTCAACCCTGACATGACTTAATGAGTAAAGCCAGGGCATAAAACCAACAGTCGTGGGCTATAAATATTAACTTGATTCCCCATTTTGTTCTCCCATGCTGTTCCCATGGAGACGCGTGGCTCCTCAATTTCTGTGGAATTCAAGCCGCCCAGGGGATGTGGCTGAGAGAGGCCCTGTGGAGAGACAGGCTCTGTGCGAAGGCTGACTCATTCCCTTCCTTCTTGCTTCTCTCTTCCCCACGTTCATGAGAAACTGACGATGAGATGGATTTTGCAGTGAGACATGGACTCAGTAAAATGCTTCTCCCTTTGCAAACATTCTCCAGGAGAAAGGGGACCTCTGTGGTGACTAGCATTTGTAAACCTTCAGCCCCAGCTGCTGCTTCCCACCAGGCAATGCCCTCGGGACCGGGAATCATCCCCAGACCTCAGATGTCTTGCTGACACCCCCCGGGGCTAATTATACTTTCCACACCCATTCTGGGCCCTTGCTTAATTAAAACATGTGTGATAGAAACACCAGTGTCTCAAAAAAATTTTGTGCTGATAGTTTAACATTGAGATGTATTCATTTCCTGTTAAGCAGTAGGGATACTTGAAAACAGAAATCCCCTTCAGATAAAATGTGATCTAACATGTCCCCAAGTGCTGCCTCCTGTTTGACTCCCTCAAGTGGGGGTTTCCAGTTTGGCCCATCTGGCACTTTTTTCTTCCTTGTTTCTCAAGGTAGATATTGAAAAAGAGCACACCATAAAAAAAAAGAATAGCAAAAAAAAAAAAGAAAAGAAAAAGAGCACAAAGCAATTTAAGTTAAAATAGTAACAATAATAATGATAAGAAGCTCAAACCTAGCTGGGCATGGTGGTGCACGCTTGTAATCCCAGTACTTGGGAGGCTGAGATCCCAGGAGGATCTGGGTTCGCGGTCAGCTTCGGCTACTTACTGAGGCCCTTCACAACTTAGTGAGACCCTGTTTAAAAAAAAAAAAAAAAGCCGGGCGTGGTGGCGCACGCTTGTAATCCCAGTACTTTGGGAGGCGGAGACCGGAGGATCCAGGTTCTCGGCCAGGCTCAGCTCGCGCGTGCGCGTGCTCTCTCCCTCCCTGTCTCTCTCTCTCTCTCTCTCTCTCTCCCTGTCTCTCTCTCTCTCTCTACTTAGTGAGGTCCTCTGCAACTTCGTGAGACCCGGTCTCAAAATAAAGTATAAAAAAAAATAGGGCCGGGGGCGTAGCGTGGAGGTAGAACGCCCCTGCGTTCAATCCCCGGTACCGCAAAAAAAAGCTGGGGGTGTAGCCCGGAGGTAAAATGCCCCTGGGTTCAATCCCCGGTA
>PVJS01027341.1:0-26313 GCA_004027185.1 Glis glis | reverse complement strand
GAGGCCCTCCACAACTTCATGAGACCTGGTTTCAAAATAAAGTATAAAAAAATAGGGCCAGGGGTGTAGCATGGAGGTAGAACACCCCTGGGTTCAATCCCCGGTACTGCAAAAAAAAAAAAAAAAAGGAAGGGATCAAATACAAGTACATACATAAAGCAGAAATCCGTAGCTGATTGAAAACAATTAAGACACCAAATTGCTTAGCACTTTCTGACTCAAATTATTACCTCTTCTAGAAGTTTTGTAACTCTTACTCAGTTGACCAGAAGAGGTCTCTAGCAATAGACTAAATTAATTATGCAGTGAGAAGCATATATCATACAGACACCCACACAACACATAATATAATTAAGTTATTTTATGCAGTCATGAATCCAAGGTCAATATACTCCCATTTTCTTTTGGGATTTCAGCTGCATGTACAACCTAAAAATTGTATGGGAAATACCTGAACAGGTTCCTGTTGCAAGATAAGTAGAAGAAAGAAATCACAATCATATTGATTCTACCTCTTAAATAATTTTTGAACCTACTTCTTTTGATCTGGCGCTACCACCACTCTAATCTCACACCTACAAAAGAAGTCTTAAAAGAATCCCCTACAGGCAAGAAAGGTCTTTTAAATATGCAAATCTGATCATGGCACTATGCTAAAAGATCTCCCAGGTCTTTCTATTGCACTGGGGATAAAGTACAAAATCCTTAACCTTTCCAAAAAGGTGTTAAATGGCTGACTTCCAGCCTCCCCCATTCACTTCTTCTGCACTCACCAAATCTCTTTCTTAACCTGTAGTGAAGTGTGTACAATTCAACATATACAAGAATTACAAATAAAAGCATAGCTTCTTCTTTTCTGGAAAATTAACCTTCTTGAAAGGCTAGTCTGGATTCTGTATCTCTACTTCATTCTCATGTGACTCCTGCAACTTGAATTTTGATCCTGCCAATCTTCGGTAAATGCATGCAGCTAGTAACTGGTGAACTCCTAGTTGCCAAATCCAAGAAATATACATGCATTTCTAATCATCCTTGACCTCTTTGTGAAATCTTACACTGTATATTTGCCAGGTCTCAAAATCCTTCCCTCTCTCACACCAGTGATCTCCAAATCTTTATCTGCTGCCACTTGCTCAACTCATATTGGGATCCATGTTTCCAACTATCTATTGTACATGGCCGCCTTGACATACCACAGCAGCTTCAATACAGTCATGTCCAATGATGTACTTTCCTTCCTACTGTGTATTTCCTCCTCCCTGAAAGCTACTAAAAACTTGGAAGTAATACTAGACTCTTCCTACTCCCTCAAAAGTTCTAGCCATTCTGTCTTCTAAATATCTCCATCTGCTCCAACCACTTTTTCCAGAAGTGCTTCTCTAAGTGGTGGTAAGTGAAAAATGTCCTAGGGGGATTACAGAAGGTGATCCAAGTGAGGAAACTTTTTCCCTGTGAAAATAAATTGGTTTTCTCAATAATCAAAGAAATAGATTCTCCCATGGATAGTACTTTTCAGAACTTTAATTACTAGTGTACACTGTGACTCTTTAGGAAACGTGTATAGTATGCAGCATTTCTCCCAACATTAACAAAGAAATAATAGAAAATGCAGCAGAACTTGTCTGGATTCCGTCGCTTCTTCTTTTTGAGGTCAACTTCACCAGAGTTCTTAGAAATGGTATCTGAAGAAGTGATAAATTGACATTTCTATGTTGTGAGAGAAATGGGCAGCCCTGTAATATAAATGGGATCTTTGTCCCCCTTCCTCAGGGGACTTTTCAAGAGAAGCTGAGTCTTCCTTTCACCTGTACTAAATTGCAGAATAATTTCCTGCTCTCTATTTTGATTAATAAATCAACCAAATTCATCAAATATTGATTGAGCACCTGTTCTGTGATCGCTATTAAGGATAACAAGAAGGATAAAATGCAATTTCTCCCTCCAGGGTTCAGAGGAAGGGAGACATATTTGTAAAAAAAAAAATAACTTAATGTGATACATGTTATAACAGATGTACTAGGTTTTGTGGGAGCATAGGGGAAGAAATGATTTCTCCTTCTTGGGAGAAACAAGATAAGTGGTCAGAGGAGATTCTGAACAACAGCTTGAATGTTTTCTTTAATTAGATGCTAAAAATTTTGCAAGGTGAAAAAGAGTCCTGTTTTATAAATGAGAATTTGAGTTCATTATGGTAAAATTTCTCTAAATTCACAAAGGTGATGGGTAGCAAAACAAATCTGAGTTCAGATTGGTCCAACAACACTGGGGAAGGAGAAAGATGGGGATGATATTCCAGAGACAGGAAAGAAGAGGTAAGATGTATGAGAAGGTATGGTTCCTGGGGCACCAAAAGGTATGGCTGAAATGGAATGCCGGGTCTATGTGCAGTTGTAGACTGGGGGGAGTTATCAGGAGTTGTGACGGGTCTGGGAGTTCTCCCTACTTGCTGTTTCATGGTACTGGCAAGAGATAGGAGACTCACAGTGTGACAAGACTCACAGCATGACCATCACATGAGTTACCCTATCATGGGGGTTCTGAAAAGATGCTTGCACAGGTAGTGGATTGCTTTACAGGGCAGGAACACTACACTTATTGGTGTTCACCAATTTTATAGTGAGCCTAAGCAGTCTTGCTCCTCATCCTGGGAGGATACCATTCTTCTCCTTGTTACAAACATAACACTGAGAAATAGCCCAAGAAATGGGTAGTCATAACCTTGTATTATTGTCACACCCAGTAAAAAAATGCAGGAACCCTCAGGGCTCAGGTGGATTACCTCTCACAATGGGAGGTGAGATGGGAAAAAGCAGATGGACCACAGGAGACAAAACTGGAAAAGAAGGCAAGAATAACATCACTGAGAACTTTATTTTTTTGTGTGTGCGGTACCGGGGATTGAACCCAGGGACATTCTACCTCCAAGCTACACCCCCAGCCCTATTTTTTATTCTTTATTTTGAAACAGGATCTCATTAAGTTGCAGAAGGCCTCACTAACTGGCTGAGGCTGGCCGCGAACCCGGATCCTCCAGTCTCAGCCTCCCAAGTACTGGGATTACAAGTGTGCACCACCACACCCAGCCACTGAGAACTTTAAATGCAATACATGGGAGTTTCAGCTCTTGCCATAAGCACTGGGGAATGATGAAGGATATTTTCAGGTGTGTACCAAACACCTCTGGATGTGTATGGATGGCTTAAACAGCTTTTCTAGGACCTCCTCCTCCCCACCCCCAACCTATATTTATAGTCAATGAAAAAACTTTCTAAGTGATCCTCTTCCCCATTTTTTTTAACTTTCAACCAAGAAAGTTACTTCTCCTTTTTGATAGAAGTTTTATGTTTGATAGAAATTTTGATAGAAGTTTATGATAGCATATTTTCTGCTATGTGAAGAAGGCCGCTCTGCAGCAGGAAAAACAATCCTAAAGCTGCAGAGTAAGGGATTTGTAAGCAGGCTAGTCCTGTGAGACTATAATTAAGCCTTTTCTATCAAAGAACTAGCTTAACTTAAAGGAACTCCATTTTGTAAAACCACCATTTTGTAACCTTGTATAAGCTCCTGTTTCTTTGTAAGTTTCCAGTTCCTGAAAACTGCAAATGTCAACACCCCACCACCCCAAATCCATTCTAGACCAATTAGCCAATCACGTAAGACTGTGAAACCATGCTCCCACCAATAGGAGTACGTGCAGAAATCTGCATCAGGGCTAAAAACTGGGCAGGCTTCCCACTGTGCATGCTTATCAGAGTTTTGTTGGTGACCCACCCATTTTGAAAAAAGCAAAATTGCCTTGCCAAACCATATTCAAACACGTGGCTTTTCTTACTACACCATGAAAATGTGTTTCTAACAGTCCCAAGTTTCATTTCTTTAACCCATCTTCATTCCTCTTCCTTTGTCTTCACTGCCCGTGAGATGCCTCAATACACTTCCAACACATTCCTTTTCTAAAGACAGTTTTAGTTGGGCTCTTGTCACTTGAATCTGAAAGGGCCAATGAGTTTAGAGAGCAAAGGCTCTTTAGGTTTTATCATTTAGAAACATCACCCTTGGGGCAGCATAGCTTCCAACAAGGACAATACTGCAAGTAAAACCAACAGACTAACATGGTAGTCCATGAGAGAAATGTTTCTTCACCCTGAACGATAATGCTGCACTTAAAGATATGGCCATAATCAGGTACTCTAATTCAGATATAACTTTGGAACTAATTCCTGGTTCTGAAGTTAGTTTAGAGCACTTCGTTTCCCAGGATGATTTGTGAAGAATCATTTTACTTGTGGTAAGTCAGGATCAAAAATCAACCCTTCCAAACAGAGAGCAATTTTATGAAGCTAAAGAAGGGGCTAGATAATGCAGGGGTAGATAGGCTACATCACAGTCAGGATTCCTGGGATAAAGAGCAATGGGTGGACTGTTTTCATTGCTGCATTGGATTCAGGAGCCTCAAAGCTGTCACTACACAGAGAAGCTCAGGAGGGTGGAACTACCACGGCTTTATGTCAGTGCTCCTGTAAGTGTGAACCTTTCACTTATCACAGGATTAATTTAAAGATATGATCATTTATTAAAATCATCTTTTTCAAGAATTCAAAGGATACAAAAATTTGTGACATAATACTTTTACTTCTTAACTACTATTCTCCTCCTAATTCTATTCCCAAAGTTACCTACTATTAATGATAGCTTGTACATTACTTGGGGGTTGCTCATACAAAAATTGATATACAAGGAGTTTCCTTATTTTGTTGAATTTCAAGTAGGACCATAGCTTGCTTTTTCCTTTGAACAATGTCATTAAGCCACCTGTTATACTTGGTTATATACCTTTACCTCTCTTGGCTTAATGGACACATGATTGCCTATAATTTTTCATTTAGTAAATATTAATATATATTTATATTATCTGCAAATTTTGTGTACAATGAACATGTATATATAAATTTGTTTAAATTCTGTCCAATTATTTTGTCAGAATACTTTCCCATGAATTGGTATTGCTGGGGCAAAGGGTATATGAAATTTTAATTTTGAGTTATAATTTCTGAATTTCCCCTGGATGGAGAAACAGTTTTTGTCCTCTTTCTCAGTGTTAGTCTATAAGGGCACACACTATTACATATAATCACAGGAGCATTCGACTTTTGCATTCCTAATCTGTAATAATGTGATATTCCTAAGAAATTGTTTTTCTCTGTTAATTTGAGCTTAATCATCTTCACATATCTTTAATAGTCATTTATGTCACTAGAATTTCCTCTTTATGTTCATATTCATTTATCTCAGAATATTAATGTCTTTGCTGCTAATTTATAAGAGCTCATTTATGATTAAGGACGCTAAACTTTTAATTGCTGTGCATTGCAGATGAAATGCCACAGGGACTGCCCCCCAACACTACCACCACCATTTATTTTACAGTTGAATTCTATTTTACTTTAAAGAAGTTGTATATTTAGAAACAACCATATTAGCTAGGTGTGGTGGCATACACCTGTAATCCCAGTTGTTGGGAGGCTGAGATAGGAGGCTCACAGGCTCAAGGTCAAACTCAGCAACTTAGGCCCTCAGCAACTTAGTGAGAACCTGTTTCAAAATAAAATATGGCTGGGGGTGTGGCTTGGAGGTAGAATGCCCCTGGGTTCAATTCCTAGTACAGAGATCAGATAAATAGATGATGATAGATATAGATAGATAGATAGATAGATAGATGATAGATAGATAGATGCAATCATATTCTTTTTATTTTTAAGAAAGGCAATGAGAAACTATTGAAAAATTAAACACAAGAAATAGAATTGAGTTGTATTGGAAACTCAACTGGGACTCCACGGGGGACTGAACTGGCAAGGGCCCCGAGTTGATGGAGACTGAAATAATTTAGCCATGAGAGGGTACAGGTCAGAGCATGGAGGTAGTGGGCAAGGAAATTATACAGATGTATGTGTTCTATGATCTACAAGAATGTGGTGACTGGTTGAATTGGTAGGATAGATGGGGATTAAATTACCATGTCATCACAGGGTAATATCCATTTAGTCGTATTTCCAACTGAATCTTAAAGAGTTAACTGCCTCAAACGCTCTTCATAAAAGGAGCAAGAAGAGAGGGAAACAATTATTTAACACAAATATAATCATGAAGTGACTGAATATGAGTACAGAAATTATCACTGACTGGAATTTTTAAAACATTTATAATATACCCCAAGAAAATTTTTATGTTTTTATACATTTTAAATACAAATCAAATTTTTCTGAAAGCTGTGGGTTTAAATACTTATATAAAGTTTTATCATACAGAATCCTGGGAGAAAATAGTTTGTCATTCTGAAATTGGATTATTTAATTAAATTTCTATGAAGGAAATATAAGTAAGGTACAGTGCAGTTACTCCTAGCTAATCACAGCGAATAGGGCACTTTCTCTCCTTGAGGGAGCAAAAGTATTTACCAGAATCCAGAGAGGGTTGTGAGATCAACTGACAGATAAAGAAATGCAGACAGCCTGCAGTGAGTACAGGTGAGACCTGGGATCCATCTCTCTCCACCTGCCCAGCCTCCTCTCTAACCTTTCTTTCCCATTAGCTGCCTGGGCAAGAATGCCCACTGATACACTCCAGAAACCCAGAGGAGGGTGGGGAGTCCATCTGAAGGGACAGAGACTCATTAACAATGCCACCCTCAGCGACACTATTAGTGAGGCCCTCCGTGTTTCAAAAATAAAGAATAAAAAATAGGGCTGGGGGTGTAGCTCGGAGGTAGACTGCCCCTGGGTTCAATCCCCAGTACCGCAAAAATAAATTGAAAATAAATAAATAAAAAAATGCCACCCTTGAGCCTTTTATATGCAGGGAAAGTTCTGATCCACAAGACAGGGGGCACACTATGACCCATCAGTACTATGACAAGCAAGATCACAATAAACCAAAGCAGAGAATTAACTCCAACCCACCGGCTGAAGCCAGTCACACACTGCAGAACCAATCCCTACTCACATTAATTCAGCAAATGATGAAAGGTAAAATAAAGTGGAATGCGAAAAATCGGGTTAGGGTAGCTTTGTCTACGGAGAAGCCGCCTCAAATTCATTCTACTAAGGTAGTATACAGGAATTAAGTATTTGATTACTTGCTTAAAGCTTTGAAGGCTATTGGTCTGGCTAACCTAAATTCCTTTAAAACCACATTGTATTTTCAGGTAAAGTACCGCATTCTTAATTGAATGAATTTAAATAGCACTATTTCGCAAAATGCCCAGTCTTTAGTTCTTAAGCTACATACATGAATAAACAAACTTCATTTTACCATAGAATTAAACTATAAATAATAAATTATTTTATAAATTAAACAAACAATGAAAATGTGAACTTTGCTCCTATGAGTATAGGATTAGTACTTTGAGGGCAAGTGATGGGTAACAAGTATTGGCACGTTTGGAATTTTATTAGGATGAAGGAAAATAAGTCCGTTGTTTTCTCTACTTGCTCCCTGACCTAACATGAAGAATTTTTAAAATATATCTAAAAGGGCCGGGCGTGGTGGCGCACGCTTGTAATCCCAGTACTTTGGGAGGCAGAGACCAGAGGATCCGGGTTCGCGGCCAGCCTTAGCGCGCATGCGCGCGCGCACGATCGATCGATTGATTGATCTATCTCTCTCTCTCTCTCTCTCTCCCTAGTGAGGCCCTCCGCAACTTCGTGAGACCCAGTTTCAAAAATAAAGCATAAAAAAATAGGGCTGGGGTGTAGCGCGGAGGTAGAACGCCCCTGCGTTCAATCCCCGGTACCGGAAAAAATAAATAAATAAATATATATATATATATATATATATATATCTAAAAGGGCATTTTGTAATAGAATTAATTATGCCACATGTGGAGCAAATTTTACAAAGCACCATCACCAAAACATTGGTGGCTTTTGAGGTGGTCCTCAAAGGCCACCAAAAAAAAAGAAAGAAAAGAAACAAGCCAGTCTATCTCTGTGAAGAACAAAAACATCTTCTGAGAGGTTGAGTCATTTGCTAAAAGTCACACAGCTAACAAATGATCGTGTCAAAACAAAGCTACTTCAGAACTATACATTCATTTTTATTGACTATAATGTGTGACAAGTTATGTTACCATGTCTGCTTTTTCCATTTATTTATCCATGACAAAGTCTCCATGCTTTGTCAGACCTACTCTTTGTCTTTGTAATAAATGTAAGATACCTCCAAAGACGCGTTGAAAAATAAATATTTAATAATCTGAAGTCTTTGGTGTCCCTGAATTTGCAACATTAGAAAGCAAAATTTAGTTTTGCTTTTGTGGACGAAAGCTCTCAACCATACAAGCAGATCCACATAACTTCTCCTTCTACAAACAGCGCCCTGAAGAACTCAGAGGCTCCACAGCTTTTTGAGTCTTGCCATGTTATTCCTACTTCCTTTACCTTTTAAAGTTGATCAAAAACCTTTTTTTAAAAAAAAAAATGACTGTTTATTTTACCCAGAGTGAAATGTGTTCCAAGCCTGGTGAGAACGGACTGCTAATCTCTTCATTTTATTGACCTACTTCGGTTTCAGCTCATTAAACACAGACATCTCAATGATCAAAAGAAAATGAACCAAATGTAACTTGGTATAACCTCGCTGATTAAGAGAGTTATTCAAAAAGCAAATAAATCTGTACAGGTAATTTAATATTGGCAGTCTCTCACTTAAAGAATATATATATAATGAACAAGGACATCCAGGAGTCATTTTTTCTCATTCATTTCATTTGATCAATAAAGGCATGCTCTGCACATACTTGTTACTGAACTCCCTTCTCAGATTTTATCCTCTCTCAAACTGTTAGACAAGGAAAAGCAGAAGACTAAAAAAACAGCTGCAAAGATTATTTCATTATATTGCCTAACTACGATTAAAAAACTAAAGTGGATTTGTTCACCACAATACAGAAGGGAGGGAAATAGTCAAACTCATTATCCTAATGAGAGTAATACAAAACAAGAAATGTTTAATAGCTTTTAAATAAGACAGTATTTGAAACATAGTTAAAGTAAATAGCTGAACCATATCAAAATATGCATGTTTATTTCCTTGGCACTGACTTAAAGTAATTCCTCTCTTTAGGTAAAATTTCTTTACAATAAGATATTGTAAGCAAATAATGAACCACACTTCATATAGAAAAAAACTATTTTCTAAGATATCCTTGAAAAGAGGTCATTCCATAGGTAATATGTACTTCACTCCCAACATAGAATTAACAAGGGGAGAAACTGAATCCTCTTCTAGTTCATTGCTATTAATTTCTTCATGGAATAATACTATCGTGCAAGAAATTACATCCAAATTAAACATACACTAACTAATCCAGAGCCAAATGCAAATTGCATTTAGTCATTTTTATTTGTCTCTATCCCCTCACACTCTGAGGCAGGTCGGTCACAGGCTATATGACGACAACCAAGCTGTGCAAATGAATCCCTTAAACTATTTTTTTTTTTTTTTGGCGGTACTGGGGATGGAACCCAGGGGCATTCTACCTCCGAGCTACACCCCCGGCCCTATTTTTTATACTTTATTTTGAAACAGGGTCTCACGAAGTTGCGGAGGACCTCACTAAGTAGCTGAGGCTGGCTGCGAACCGGGATACTCCGGTCTCCGCCTCCCAAGTACTAGGATTACAAGCGTGCGCCACCACGCCCGGCTTCCCTTAAACTATTTAAACGATTGCTCCTTTCCTTGCAGGACATTTGAGAAAACTCTCTTCCAGATATTTGTCTGGAAATTTATTCATTCATTTCAAGAACATTAGATAATATAGATAAAAATACCTTTAAATTTAAAGTTAAAAGGGTTGAGTCACTTTATAGAAATAGTGGCAAAGTTACATGAGAAAAAAAATAACTGTGAAAATGATTCACTCAACAACATAACCAAGCCTAGATTACAATATATTTTAATATATCTTATCTACCATATGTCTCAACCTATTAAGTATAAACATTATAACTAAATGTAATAAATCACCTTTAGCTAGCTATAAGATTAATTCTACATATCAAAAGGTATTTATTAATGTTGCCCTAATAACAAAAAGAGAAATCAATTATAAATTCTGCTTTCAAGTAACCTATGATCTAGTAAAGGGAAAGAAATATTTAGCCAGCTGTGGTGGTACACATCTGTAATCCCAGAACTTGGGAGGCTGAGACAGGAAGATTGGATCACAGGTTCAAGGCCAGCCTCAGCAACTTAGCAAGACTTCAGTAACTTAGCAAGACCCTGTTTCAAATAAAAATTAAAAAGAGCTGGGGGTGTAGCTTGGAGGCAGAATGCCTCTAGGTTCAATCCCCAATACCAAAATATACATATACATATACATGTGTGTGTATTTGTGCCTACTCCCATACATATACACAATCAATATTTCTACTTTGAATCCCTATTTTCTATTAGAAATAACTAAGTATTGACCCATAAGTAGTGAGTGTCAGGGTTTCAGGGATGATCAAAGAAAAGACAAGATCACAAGATGGAAGCTTTACGTGGATGGCAATGAGCTTTATTTGGAAGGCACTTGGACACTACCTGAGACCTTCCAGGGAATGTGGTGCAGTGGCATCACAGAAGGGGATGAGCCCGAGGGAGCTCTCAAGAGAGAAAGGAATTGGAGAGGGGGCTCACCTGTCTAGCAGATGTCACTCAGCAGCGAGATAGGAAGTCTCCACGCCCCAGAAAGCTTTGAGAGGCAGCTTGGAGAGAGGCTTGGGGTCTCTTACAGCCCCGGGGTTTGTTTTATCTATGGCTTGCAGATGCTAGGTGTAATTCTGTGGCATACACAAATAGGCAGGCTCTGAATGGCTAAAATTATATTTATTTCAGCTGTATTTAAAACAAGTCGATGAGTAAAAATTTAAGTTAAGCCTCAGTGAGCTTTGGGCTAATGATCCCAGCCTACTATGAGGAAGAAAAAAAAATGGAAGCCCATCTTAAACCCATGTAAATAGCACCAGAACACATAAAAAAAAAAATCACTGCACAGACAGCAGAATCTCATTGCACTTACTTACTTCTAGAGCTCTACTGAGTATCAGAGAGATTCAAAACGTGTCCCAAGATGCTCTTTGCAGCTTTACTAAATTAATAAATATTTCAACTCTTATTCTACGCCAGGCCCTGCTCTAAAAACCAGACGATCTACAGTGAACACGGTACTCATCAGGATGAGCTACATCACTGCACGAGCTATTTCCATGCAAAGGAGACTTCAGGGACTTTCATTCAGATTTCAAGATGGTGACGACAGGACATGAAACTGAGCATGGGATCCTTCTGAGTGTGGGATCCTCTGTGACTGCATACGTCAGTCACACATCCAGGAAAATGGCCCTCGTGAATATGTTCTCCATTTCCATCATGCACACAATCTAGTGATGAAAGATCTAGCGTGGAAAGAAAAGGAATGTGTTGCCATACTAAGTGCCATGCTGGAAACAAAAGGAATTCTACAATAACTGGTGTGATCCATTTTAATAAACTTTGAGAAAGTCCTCCCTGAACAGCTCCTATTTAAGCCAAGACTTGAAACATGCAAACGAGCCAGTTATGCAGCCTGTGTGTGTGTGTGTGTGTGTGTGTGTGTGTGTGTGAAGGACCACATTTTGTACAGTTCATGCCAGTTGTTCTCAACCAGGATGATCTGAGCTCCCATAGGACAGTTGGCAACATCCTGAGACAATTTTAACTGTCACAACTTGATCGGGGAGGAGCTGACATTGCCACTGGCCTCATGTGGGTGGAGATCTGAGACGAGACACTTATGGACAACCTACAATGCACAGGATGTCACCCCACAGCAAAGAACTGCCCATTCCCAAATGGCAATGGTGCTAAGGCTAAAAAACTCTAGTGTGGAATGAACGTAGACCATGCGCAAAACCAGGACTTGGAGTCAGAGTGCAGTATGTTTGCCATTCGTGTCCTAAGCCACGTGACTTTCAGGTAGTGAATAGTGGAAATCTAACTTTCTAATGTCAAGGGAGAATTTAACTCATGCTCTGGTGATGCAACAGAATACTATACAGCCACCAAAAATATGCTTAGAAAAATGTTTAATGGCATGGGTAATACCAGTATGTTCATAACTAAAAAGCCCATTACAGAGAAAGACAAAATGATTCTATGTCCTTTCAAAAATACATTTCTATGTTTAGCAGAGATCTGATGAGGGTGCTAAAGAGAGAACACAAAGATGTTTGGGTGGTTATTTCTGAATGGTATAAGTATTTTACTTTCTTTGCATTCTTCAGTACTTTAATTTTTAAGAGAAGTATATCCTTTCATAAAACCATGGAAATACAAAATCTCATTTTCTTTCTATAAAGGCTTATTATACATTCAACTTACATAGTAGCCATATGTGGACCTGATGCAGCTAATAAAAACCCATGCCATTTGGTGATTCATAGAAAAATGAATAATCATCTTACGATGATTTTCACAGTATAATGAGTGAAATCTGGAATTTACTAAATTTACCTAAGTAGAAGAATTAAGTATACAGTTGGTACTTTCTTTCCTTCTAGTTGGTCAGGCTTTTATGAGAGAAAGGTATATATAGAAAATGGCTATTCTCTATTAAAATCGATTTCTATTGTTACTTAACTGAGTAACAAGGCAACACATTCACAGAGACTCTATTTCAACAAGGCATATGTTTGAAGTCTTCCATGACTCCATTTTAATAAAATGGATAATTTACCAAGAGACCAGTCATTTGTAAATCACATCTATTTAGGAGAGATACCTAATTAGAATATTATTCTTGCTCTTACCAGCTAATGTTAAAAAAATGTTATAGATATAGAAGGCATTCTTATCAAATATAAGACAATGTGGAAATCAGGTGATACAAACATACAGAGTGGGGGTAACAAAATCCATATTCCAGAAATTCTTAATGGGCTGAAAACCAACAAATATAACATTGCACCCCCCAACACCAATTATATAAACACAGGATGTTGGACACCTAGCAGAGGGAAATTTAAATTATGAGATGGATGGAGACATACATCATACTTATAGATGACATACAATATTTGTAGTTGACAGCAATATTTATATTTGACCGGTATACATCAGGTCCCTGATGGATAGTCACATTCTATGGGCCTAAAATAGAAGATCATTCTCTCTTCTCCATCATCAAGTTTCACTAAAGGTCTGAATAAAAATGGAACATATTTCTCTTAGACACCACAGCACCCACTGGACTTGCCAGGGAAGAAAGTGACCAAGTGCCTTGGCACTGGAACTGGGTTTTGATGGTCATTATTCAACAGTTTAGAACACACAGAATAAGAAATTGATGATGGTATAATACCACTTGAGAGCTGTGGTGCAAGTGGACATGGACAGAGACACTCTGTAACCACAAAATGACGGAGCATTCCCGTCTCACCAACTCTAGCTACCATGGGCTCTTTATTAATGATGGCTACCAACACCTTAATCTTCTAAGACCTAGATGAGAGTTACCAAAATAGCCCATTCCCGAATTACCGTACTTCATTAAACCCTCCTTATAATCACCCAGCACAAGTATAAATCCTGTAAAAGCCCTCCCAACTGCCTATTACCAAGACACCTATGGTTCCTGTAGTTTACAATTTCCCTTGGTGCAGCAAGCAAAATGAACTTAATGTGTTTGACCTCAACTTGTTTCCAGAGGATCTTGCCCAGTGGGCTTCAACCCAGAGCAACCCTGACATTGATAATCTGCCCTAGTTTATCCTATGGAATTCAATTTGGGCTTTGGGAATTTGATCACCATAACTATGCTTCTCAAGCAGAAAAAAAAATAGTTAGTTTATGAGAAACAGTTCCAGTGCATGTGTGTGTGTGTGTGTGTGTGTGTGTGTGTGTGTGTTCACGCGTGCGCTTGTGCACGTGTTACTGAACTCGGGGGTATTCTACCTCCAAGCCCTTTTTATTTTTTATTATCTTGACATATGATCTTGCTAAGTTGCTGTGTGTCTAAGTTGCTGAGGGTCTGGCTAAATTGCTGTGATCCTCCCACCTTGCCCTCCCAAGTACTGAGATTACAGGTGTGCACCGCACCACTCCACTGGGCATCAGAGTTCCAGTTTGAGATCACTGTCCATGAGCGATGATGGCCACCAGCCATCTAATCATGTGAATCCTAAATCCCGCACAGGCTGCTTTGCCTCCAGGAATGCAGCACTGTGGTAGAGGCCGCGGAGGTCGTGGTTATGGATGTTGCAGCTTGCATGGTACAAACTGGTTTCTTTCTTAGAGTTTTGTAAGTTCACAAGAAGAAGCAAAATATTCACCATGACTTAATAAACTCCATTTCATAGAAACTTATTTCCAAATTTTAGAAATAAGCACTTTGATGGAAAAAAAATTACACAATACATCTTCTGATATGTAGAGATCTAACTAAAATTTCATTCTTGAAAATCAAGTAAAGCTAAAATCAAGATATGAAATAAAATTATAACAAGAATACATTTGAACACTTATCATGTGCCTGGATTTGTGTCATTTAACACACATCTATGCAACCACCTTTTCAGAATATCTCCATTTTACAGATGAGGATACAGAGGTTCAAAGATGCTAACTGATTAACCTAGGACAAAGAGCTATAAGAGGCAGAACCAAGTTTTGAAACCCAGATGTCTATAGTTCCAACACCACGGTTGCCAGGTAGCTTATTTCTTTTGGATATGA
Source organism: Glis glis (assembly GCA_004027185.1). NCBI lineage: Eukaryota > Metazoa > Chordata > Mammalia > Rodentia > Gliridae > Glis > Glis glis. Next base: position 11,556 of record PVJS01027341.1, on the reverse strand, counting down.
GAATGAAAACAAACTGTCCTTGGAGTGATTATAAGATCTGATTACAATGAAAGCCATTTAAAACAAAACAAAAGAAAAACAATTACAGAGTGCTACTTAAAGTGATGTCTACTATTAGAATTCATTTTGCCATATCAGATTATTATTATTCTATTCATAGCCAAAACTTAACAAGAAAAAACTATTGCTATACTTTGGATGTTCAATGCCCCCCAAAGGTCTGTGTATTAAAGGTGTGGCTCCCAGAGTGGCGCTGTTGGGAGGTGCAGAGGAACCTTTTGGGGGAATGGCCTCATGGAAGGTTCTGAGGTCACTGGGGGGATGTCTTCTAAGGGGACTGTGACCTCTTATGGCCTCTTTTCTTCCTCTTTTTGCTTCCTGGCTCATGATTAAGCAGTTTGCTTTCCCAGGTATTCCTTCCATTATATGCTACCTTGCCAGTGGCCCAAAGAGATGGAGCCACTGGATCTTAGACTAGAGCCTCCAAAATCATAAGCCAGGCCCGGTGTGGTGGCACACGCTTGTAATCCTAGTACTTGGGAGGCTGAGACCAGAGGATCTGGGTTCGCGGCCAGCCTCAGCTACTTAGTGAGGCCCTCTGCAACTTAGTGAGACCCTGTTTCAAAATAATTAAAAAAAAATAGGGCTGGGGGTGTAGCTCAGAGGTAGAATGCCCCTGGGTTCAATCCCCAGTACCACAAAAAAAAAAACCATAAACCAACTAAGCCTGTCTCTTTATAAGTTACTTGTCTCAAGTATTCAATTGTAGTAACAGAAAGTTGCCTAATAGTTATCTTTCACAAGCTATTTGATACAGCGTGCACTTGATAATAGTTTTCTATCAAAGAATACTTGCAGTTTTAAAAATACTTGGCATATAAATTATCTGAAATAGTCTTTGACTTTTTATAAGTCTTTGAGTTATTCTCTAAAAGAAGAAATAACACATGTATGACTAATACGTGTGTGAAGAGAATTTCAGTGGGAAAGCATTATCCCCTCCCTAATAAATAAAATAAAAATAAAAGGACCTTTAAAAGACACTTCCACTAAAGGTTCTTTTCTGAATAAAATAAACAAGAGCAAAGGGCACCTTGACTACTACTTAGGAAATAAAATCAGAACCCAGGGAAATCTGTAATTCTAATCACATTTACACCTTCTTTCCTTTTTTACATTTCTCATCCAAACATCCTTAGGAGCTCAATAGGCTTAAAAGAATTGGAGCATTGTAGAGAACAAAGGTGAGGGAAATCTGAGAAACAGCTTAAATGGCTGTTCTCACCATTTTAATAACTTCAAATTGGATAACATATTTTTCAGAAGATATAAAAGCTATAAATGTAGGAAAAAATTGTTAAGTTATTCTACCTACTTATATTATAAAAATGGTATTTTGGCTTGACATCTCAGGAATTAACCACTGTGGTCAAGAAATGAAAAAAAAACTAAAAAAAATATACTTCCAAGAAAAACAAATATCAAATTAAATGTACTAAAAAATTTAGTAAGTGAAAGGCTATGTGCTAAATAACTACATTCATTAAAAAGAATATTAATATTTGCATTCTCATAAGGAAATGACTATTTACATATTAATCTGTTCTCTTCTGAGGATAATATCAGGAAATAAGGTGCCCAATTACTCTATTCAATCATGCTAAATGATACAGGTTAGACATAAATGTAAAAATAAAAAAAAATTATGAAACATATATGGTATATGTGATTTACTTAAGCTGAGAATGAGATTTTCCTAGTGGGAAGAAGAGAGACCTCAATGCGCAAAGAAACAGTTTCATATTTTCTTGAATTGCTCAAATGAATGACCAGCAATACAGAAACAAGAAAAACTCAGAATTACATTAGATACATATATGCATGCCTTTTATTGGGTGAGTCTCAATCAGAATAACACTTTTGCATGACATTTTCTTCGTGAAAATATCAAGGGAATTCAGCATTTCTTCACCAGCACCACTGAAGTCCTAAGAGCACCACTCTGGCCAGCCCCTGGGTCCGGGCAGCTGGGATTCTTCCAGTACTTTAAACCACAAAGAAAGAGACTGGTGATGAGGAAACAATCCCCAATGACTTGGAAAAGCAGATCCTTGCCCTTCTGGCACTTGGTTAGCATGCTGCATATCAAGTGCAAACCATGACCATCGTTTCCTCCCATGCAGGGCAGAGCTTGCCTTCCCTTTCATCCTGGTAAAATGCTAGCTCCATGATTAATACGGAGGAAAGTTCCTCTTCAAAAGAGATGAGGCATACAAGGTTCTAGAAACTCAGCACCTCCTAGTCAATGTGTTGCATTCAGCAGGTACCAGAAATATTGAGATATGAGAAATGATTGATCTCATGGCCTTCCCTGGGAGGTGTCAACATTCTGCCAAAGTGATGGTGTTTGGGGGGAAATACCAATAATTCAAGTGAGGGTTTCACAGCTCAACACCCTCACCCCCCACTGCACACACACTTTAGTTTTATCAGCAGCTAAGTGAGATTTAATTCTTAATGAATACACTGAAATAAGAAAACATAATTATAAGGGGGTATTTTGTTTGAGAAGAGAATTGCCCTAAGCTGAAAATATCAACAATGTTGGTTCAAATAGGATATTTTAAAAAGCATCTAGTGGTGGTGCACAGGTGTTCAAATAAATATTTATGTGTTTAAGACTGGCCATATAAACGCAAGTGGATTCAATGTTCCCAAACACCCAGATTTTTCTTCCTGGGTTAACAAGGATGGAGTTCATCTGCACAAAGGCAATCAAGAAAGGTGCTACAGCTGGGTAGCACTAAACCAAGACTTCTCACGTTGGAAACTCAGGCAAAGGGTGCATTTTAGACTCTAGCATCCTGCACAAGTTCTTTGTTCAACCATTAACCTCACAGCATTCATTCCTCTGTGTGTTGTCATTCATAGCCACAGCTAAGGAGGAGCATTTTCCCCGGTAAGATGTGAGTTAGCTCCAGACACCTGCTACTGCGTGGAAAAACTAAGATCTATTCTTTCGGATAGAAAGAGCACTGGCATTCCTGCCGGCAGACAAAAAACGTGCGCGGTGGGGATTGGAAACGGGATGAAAACGCAGGCAAAGGCGCTTACAGAAAGCGTAATCGACACTGGCCACACTAACTGTATTCTTTCTCTTTGGCTCTCTGTTACGTGGCTCCCAATACACTGAGTTTGTACGCCTGTTGAATTATCACTTTTCTGGCTTGATACTACCTGGTAGTTCTGGGAAACGCGGTGGTCAGTTCGGATTCCTGCAAGGAAAGCCTGGTGCCACGGTGTGTGTGTGTGGGGGGGGAGGCTAAAGGCCACGTCTCTGTGAGAGTACAGGGTCCGGGTCCTAATTACAGAATAGATTGACTGCCCTTGTTAGCGCTCCATTCTCCGGAAAGGAGCACAATGAAGGTTTGTGCTTTTAGTATCAAACTTGGGACAGCCAACCCAACTCCTTCAGTTTGTGAGAATACAGTAACCCCAGGACCCCCCGTGGAATTCCCTCTCGCGACCGTCTGCTTGCTAGCTCTTTCCGATGCATGATGCATCTGATGCATCATCCCAGACTAAGGGAACCCGGCGGGAAGCAAAAGCCCCGAGCTCCGCGTAGCCGCAGGCTCCGTCAGGGAGTCCCAGGAGCTGCGCTGCGCTCGGGATGTTCTCACCGCGCATCCCCAGAGGTCTGGCTGGGATTCACCTTGCGCAGCTGGAGGACCCCAAAGGTCATCATCCCACGAAGTGCCACCTCCGAGATCCTGGGGTAGTGGGGCGCAGGGCGAGCTCTCCAAGGGCCCCCGCGCCGCGCCCAGACGCATTGCCCAGCGCCGGCCAGCGGCCACTTACCTGCCCGCGGCGAATCCGGCAGCCCCTTGACAGCTCCCGCCAGCCGCCCCTGGAAAAGTTTCCGAACTTCTTCGCAGGTCTGTTCACCCTCGCATCGGGTAGACCCAAGGAAAGCCAGAAGAAGGAGACAAGGAAAGCCCCTGCGCCAGGTCCGTGCGTCCATCCTCGGTGTCCGCGGCACCCCTTCCCCGCAGCGGACCCCACTCTCCCCGCGCACCCTGCGCCGTGGGCGCTGGAAGGAGACTGGCAGGGGAGGTTCCCGGGGGCGGGATGCGGGGACGGGCGCCGAGGGACTGTGCTGGACCCCGGCTTCACCCCGGCTTTCTCCCAGGGGCCCTGAGGCTGACTCTAGAGTTTGCAGCGAGCGCTGCCAGGTGTCCCTACCGCCCGGCCGCGCAGATGCTGCGCAGGCGAGGAAAAGCGTTGGAGCCTCAGAGCCCACGAGCATCCGGCTCGGCCACTGCCGCCAGCCGCCGCGGGCTCCGCTCACAGCAGCCAACCTGGGAGGTGCTCGCCCGCCGCGTTCCGCGGAAGCCACGCCCCCGCCACGCCCACGGGAGGCCACGCCCACGGGAGGCCACGCCCCCGGCGCCCGGCCGCTCCGCACCAGCAGAGATGCTGTCACCCCGGCCCACGCGGGAGGGACAGCAGCGGCGGCCGCGGAGGGAAGAACCAAATAAAGAAAAGGAAACCCAGTCCTCGCCCTCTCCGTCCATTCCGGGAAACGATCGTCTGATGAAAAGAAGACAATATATGAAGAGGATCTCAGGAGGCAGATGAGAAACACCAACTGGAACTTGGATGAAACGTTTCTCTATAAATCCGGGTTCTCTACTTAGAGGAATTTGTATTCCAGTTGCATGGATGGACCCTGGGCACAGTACGAAAGGCAAACACTATTCCTGAGACGCCTAATAGCATGTAGGTTTCCAAACAGTACAGAAGTAATTTTTAAATTGCTTTTTGTTACTGCTTCGAAACATTTTTTCTGTAACATTACAATTTTTTGAAAGAATTTAGAAGTCGTAAGAATGACAATCAGGGGTTATTACATTCTTCTTATCATAATGAAGTCACGTTTACTCAATCACTTTAGCATCATATTTTACACTCTCTATGGAGGTCTTACTGAACTTTATCACATTTGAAATTTCTTTAAAAGATTTCTCAGAGAACAACTAAGGTAAGAGTGCTCAGGGGAGAGTTTCTTACAAGGAAGAGAGACAGACTTTCAAGCAATTTAAGCCTGACAAAGGAATTCTGCCAATTTACAGTTTGCAAAAGGCATTAGAAACGGTAAACCAAAAGAGGCCCAGCCCACTTTGGAAATGTGATTGACACCACAGCTAAGCCTGTGTGAGTGATGAGTGCTCCTTAGTCTACAGCCACCTGAAGAGAATGCTCCTCCAGCAAAACTAAACTATTTAAAAGCATTAGGCAGGGGCAACTATAAATACCTTAACCACTTGAAGAGAATTTCATCTCAAATCTGAACCCCTGCCAAGAGATAGCGATGAGTAATTTTAGGGCTTATCGAAGTGTCACAGGACTTTTAATGACCATTTGGTATCAAAGGCAGCGCTTTCCGCAGGACATTGCTTGCTTTAAACCCATTCCAGGGAGATGGCTGGGACACTGCTTCAGAGTGGAATGGTGCTCACTTGGATTCTGACAGCCATTCCCCAAATTCTAGATTTTTTTTTCTTAGAAGCTCTCTTAATAAATTAAAATAGAAATATTGGCTGCTTTTAAATTTGAGGTCTTCAAGGCAAAGCTTTATATATGTATGGGGGGAGGGGGACATCCTCCATGAGTTTCTCCTGCTCTTACCTCCATTATGGAAAGACTGCTTGGGAGTCAGCTACATCTATGTGAAGAAACAGGAACAACCATGAAAATGCATACAGTGTTTATGTGCCAGATAATATTCTAAGTGCTCTATGGAGTCTAACTTCCTCATTTAATTTCTATAACAACCCTATGAAGTAGGTACTACTCTAATTGTTTTACAGAGGAAGAAATCGGCAGAGAGGTAAGACGATTTGCCCAGGGCCTTAATGGTGGTCCTAGGATCAAGCTGTTCTCCCTCAGTCATTCCATGATATTCGAAGCACCTATCAGGTTATAGTGAAACCAAAGACTGTCTATTAATTTATCAGACTTCTTACTAGTAATATACATGATTTTAAGTATACAGTTTTATTCTGCTAGACTCTCTATGTTAATATAAGGCTAATAAATTTCCAAGTTTTCCCTAAACTTCTTTATTTTTACTAAGATCTCTTCTTGATAGAGTTGATCATTATAGACTGTTAGCATTAAAAGGAGCCTTAGATTACCTGGTCTAATTCATTCACCTGGATTCTCTAAACAATTTGTTTTGAAAGGAGAAAAACCACAAACACAACTGAGAAGCATTGGTGGCTCAATAAGAACTAGTCAACTAACAAATATTGATTGAACACATATGATATAAAAACACTCTGCTAGAGCTTTCAGAGAGAGGCAAGTTCCCTTAGTGATTTTATAACTTATTTCAACAAAATGATAAGGCAGGAAGTCATCTATAGAAATGGAGTAGGAGATAGGGAGAAAATAAGTGTATTTAGTCTGTATAAAATGTCTACATTCATGAATAATGAGTACATTTTGTTACTGCCTCTTATTCGCTGCTGCTACCATAGTGGATGAGCCAACATGTGGCCTGGAAGGGTTCCTTTTCTTCTCAGTGTCCCTATGCCACCCAACACAACTTGTACTTCTGCAAAACTTCAAGACAAGTTCCCATCTTTCAACCAGAATACAATTCCACAGGACCTTTCATATTCACATTCTAGGGCAACCTCTACACACTGTACCACAACTAATCTTTTGTTCAATTTCCTGGTAAATATTACAAATGAAGCTAGGGAGGAATTTCCATAATTTGATAGTTGTAATGCCTCATTTTTTGAAAGCTATTCAATCAACATTTATTGAATGCTTTTTATGTAATAGGCCCTGTGCCTTGATTTCAAAATGCCAATACCCTTAGACAGGAGAATCTTTAAAGGGTCATTATTTAAATACATCTTAATAATTTTCTAAATACAAAGCTCCCCTAATACTTGTAAGTAACTGCTTACAGTCTGTAAACTCAAAATCTAGTAAAGAGAAATGGTTTGCAGTATGGTTTGGGTGTTCTTAATGACACTGCAGTCTCTTCAGCCCTGACTACCACTTTAGGCCAAGACTGACCACAGGTTAGCTCACCCTCAAAAACTGGTTTGGGCAACAGCTGTACCCAGTCAATAATAACAGCTAACATTCATGAAATAGTTGCAGGTATTATCTCTTTAACATTTTAGCCATCCCATGAGACAGTTGCTATTATACTAATGAAGAAACAGAAGGCTAAGAGATTAAGTGCCCTTCCAGAAGCCACAGAGCTGGTAAGAGCCCAAAGGCAAGCCAGGCATGACAGATTCTCTACCCTTAGCAGTGCGCTCTCCTGCCTCGGATGAGCGAGACACTTGATTGTGGCCCCTCGAGCTCAACCTGTCATATGAGTAGAACCCTGGTCCTCACTGTCCTGTGCACAGCCAGCTGGGCCTCTTCTTTATAGGGTGCAGGGGCCTGGAATAGGTCCAACAGCACCTCATTACCTGACAAGTAGGGAAGGTACTACTTGCTCCTACCACCTAATCACACTAAACTTTTAACGATGAGAAATATAAAGACTAAAAATCTACATATTGCCTTGACATTTTTAAGCCTCACAAGGTCCAAAAAGCCTAGCTGTGAGCTTGGCTCTTGCCAAAAATGGCCATCGCCCAAGAGTAAAGGCTCCCTCTCAGCTAGCTCCCCCATCAGCTGGACCAGCTCCATCCACCCTATCTTCAACCTATTGGGTTTCACCTCCCTACCAGATTCAACAGGCCAATCACATCCTCCCAAGGTGCACCTCACCCTCTTGTCACTAGATAGCCTGCTTTCCACAGCCCTTGCTGGTTCATTCTGCTCCAAGTGCAACCCCAGCTGTCCGCAAGGCATGCCCTCACTCCAAGCATGTCCACCTCCCTGGGCTGTGAGCACACACAGCCTATAAACTGCTGTACTCTCTCATCTGCCCAGGCTTGTTTCCTCATTTCACATTACTTAGGAAGAGGCTCCCTCCTACCTCGGTGGGGTGGATAGGAGGTGATCAGAGCAAGAACATCCTTAATACAGATGCTTCCACTTAGCTATTAAAAATAAAATCCTGACTTTTGTTTTGCCCAAAACTCCCCCGTCTCTCTCAAGTGCAGCCTCTATACCTTGGCTGCACTAAAAAGGGAGCCAAACTGGAGGTCAGCCCCAGCTGACCCTCGTCATGAATTTCTGCCACCAGGCAACCAGAAGGAAATTGAGGGCTCCTCCCTGGAAGTGTCTTCAAGCCAGGATAGCAGTAGCTGCGGAAAGACTGCTTAAGGGAGAGAACACAGCAAATAAAATACTCAAAACCAGGCACCAAATTGAACTTAACATGGCAGTCAGTGGGAAACTCTGATCAGCTGATAGATGTTCTAGAAAACACTTTCTAAATATATACACATGTACTACTAATGTAATTTGAAAATCCTCATCTTTTGATCATCAGTACACATTTGTCAATGATGTTGAAGTATTTTACAGGCACTTCTGTCATCATCTCATAATAATTACACCTGAAGGCAAAAATAATGCAACTATTTCACAAAAAGCATAAAATAAATAAACTGTTCCTGGGTGGAGATTTCAAGAGTATTCATATATTTAATTTTACAGGTTTTGTATTTGTCATTTTTAGTAAAAGACATTTTATTTCTTTCAGAGAACTGAGAAACAAAAATATTAGTTGCTTTCTAAAAGAAAATGAAAAGTGTTTTAAAAGATACTATGAAAAGAAACCAAAAGAAACACTCAACGAGTTTATGAAGCTAAATATCTTCAAATAATTAACTTCTAGCCCCTAAGACATGTGAAAATAGTATCCTTCAAAGTTGCAATAAACAGGATAAGTATTAATGGCCATATGTTATAATGACAATGAATACAGTACAGTTTCTCTTACTTTTTTTTTGTATCGACTAATGACACTAACCTTTTTTGTATTTCAAACAGAGCAAAATTCACACCCCCAAATTCAATTCTATCATTTACTAAGATTGCCAAGAAAAGCAACTGTATTCACAAATAAATTCAGTTGTTTTCTACATGAACCACATAATATTCTTCCTTAAATGAAATTTTTCCAGAAATTAAACTAAGCAAAAATAAAAAACCAATCTTCATAACATTTTACACCTGTTCGCTGCTGGTCATTTAATGTAAGAAATAAGGAGCCACAAAGGTCTAGCAGCCATACAACAAGCTGCAGGAGGTCAGCTGAGCCTGCTGTATTCCTCTCTGCCCTCCAAGCAGGGACTGTGGGCATCCCTTAAATTTATTCAATGGGTTTGGCCTCCAAAAGCCTGACATTCTCATGTGCCCTATATTTTCTTTATCAGAATTCCTTATTTTGTAAGCAGAAGTTAACCTTCTAAATTCCACTTAATCCCTAGATTTTTATATTACTTTCAAAGTGGAAAAAAATCAGTCTCTGATAGACCAGTATCAATTAGCACCTTCAAAGCCAGGTTGCCATTTCTCAAGTAAATTTACTTATGAACCATTGAATCAGCTAGTATTTGACTCTTAGTAAATACCTGATGTCTGGTTTACTTCCTTTAATTTTTATGATAAAAATGTAGGATAAGGTCTCAAAACTTTAATATCACTGCCAAATAAATTATTGAATCAAGGTTTAAAGAATTATTTTCCTAACTGTTTTCCTGCATCATCTGACATCAGACTATCTTAAATATTAATAGGTTCAGTTAAATTAATTGTACTATTAGATATAAAATATTGAGAATGATTACTCATTATCTGCATCACTTTGGTCAAGTTGTTATAGCCACTCTGATACCCTCTTTTTTATTACATAAAAAGAAGAGGAAATATAATGTCCATGTTATGATGTTGTTGATGAAGTAAACTGGAATAATGTACATTGTTTTGTACAATTCTTAGTTCATATGACCAATAAACAGACATTATTCTTCTTCCTTTCTGGAAAAATACCTGCCATTAATCCCTGATCAATTGGTAACAACCTAGATGTAATTAGGGTAATAAAACTTCTCAAAAATCAATAGCTATTCAAAAGTAAAACCTTTTGCTTTCTCCATGTTTCTAATAGGCTTCCTTCACATTAGCTAGCATTTGTTCACCTATCAAATCAATTTTTTGAGTAACATAAAAAATGAGCATTATATACCAACTCAGTGTAGGTAGAGGGGAATCTAAGTTGCTCAAGGTCATGAGCTAAAAGTCACTTTTAAAAGAAAAAGAGTCATTTCTCTCTGAACATAATGAGCACTTAAAGCAAGATCTGGAGACTAATTATCATCAGCTTTTTAAGATGCAAAATGTAGACACTCTACTAATGATTAAGCCTCATAATTGATAATTATCTCTGATTAACGAGAAGGAAGCTGGTCCAGAGGCTTTCACTGCTGTATACCATTGTGGTAATTGATCTTTAATTGTTCCATGTAAAGATTCCTTTTATCATATGTTTAATCTTTGCTATTTATAAATAAGGTCCACGTACAGGCCTTATTAACTATCCTTAGATGTGATATTACTTTACAAATGTCTTGGCGATTTAATTAGTATTCAGCCTGATTCTTTACATTTGCATATGAAAAGGTACAAGCAGTTCATGCTCTCAAGCAGAAAGGAGAAATCCCTTGCTCTGACCACTTTTGAATTCTCTTCTTGATCCACAATTTGAGAGAAGAGAGAACAACCCTTCCGCTGGATGTGCCAGAGGAGACTTGACATAATTGCCAACTTTCTGCTCCTGGAGGAGAACTGTATTCTGTCTTTCCTGTCTTCGTCTGATCTCCATGGAGCATCCTAGGTTTTCCTCATGCTTTTTCTGCCCCTATTTCCAAATGATCTCATAACTACTTTCCTAATGTCCATAAGTCATGTTAGTCTAAAACTTCCTGGCCAGCTGATTTCCTGGATATGCTGACATTGCTAACCACTCTCTTAAAGTCCCTCCCTTCTTCGACTTCTTGACAGCGTACTGTCCTCCTTTGCCTAGCTCTGCAGCACTTCTTTCTCTGATCTTTTGCCTATTTTCCCCCTCTGTCCTCCCTTCAAGTTTCCCAAGGCTTTGGCCTTACAAAGTGCTCTTCTTTTTCTACATTTTATTCCTAGGAGGGTATACTGGACTGAATAGTGTCCTCACAAAATTCATGCCACCCATGAATTTTGAACCTCAGAATGTGAATTTATTTGGAAATAGGATCTTTGCACATGTAATTAATTAAGGATCTCAATATGAAATCACCCTGGATTTGGGGTGAACCCCAGTGTCCTTATTAAAAAGGGGGAGAGGCCGGGCGTGGTGGCGCACACTTGTAATCCCAGTACTTTGGGAGGCAGAGACCAGAGGATCCGGGTTTGTGGCCAGCCTCAGCTCTCTGTCTCTCCTTCTCTCTCTCTCTCTCTCTCTCTCTCTCTCTCTCTCTCCTTAGTGAGGCCCTCGGCAACTTCGTGAGACCCAGTTTCAAAATAAAGTATAAAAAATAGGGCCGGGGGTGTAGCGCGGAGATAGCTCGCCCCCGCGTTCAATTCCCGGTA
>PVJS01027340.1:0-26311 GCA_004027185.1 Glis glis | reverse complement strand
AGATCTGCTTTCCTCGGAACGAGTCGCGCACACTCTACGTGGCTTCTTCCTTTTTATCTAAGTCCGCACCTATCAGAATTCTGCTGCCTACATTCAGGGCAGGGCTTTCTCTTTAATCTGCTGTTACACACCCAAAATCACATAATCTTGGGTGTGTCATGATCAGGTCAAGTTGACAACTTAGATTAACTATCACAGCTGCCTTTCAAATCTCAGAGCCAGGGTAACAGGACAGGTTTGAGGTTCTTCGTCTTCTCTCCTGGCACCAGTGCCGTCAGTGGAGCGCGCGTCTGCCAAGCTGGCTCTGTTCAGCCCAAATTGCCTGTGCGGTTTAATCATCACCCTCTAGACGCGGGAGGGGAATCGGCCGCGCATCTAATGTCTCCCTGGATGCCCTCGGCTCTCTCTGATGGTGCTCACTACCTGGCCTAGTCATCAATATTTCCGTAACATAAAGCCAGCGTGTTCATAGCAACTCCGTCTCTTTTTCTCTTTGAAATACCTACAGAGCCTTGACCCAGGTTTACCTGGCGGAGAAATTTCCCGAGCGTCGTGGCTGATTGTGGTTCTCCTTACCCAGGTTAAACCTCTAAGATTTCCTTGTCCAATGGGTTTCATAAAAGATGGTGTTATAGATTGAATGGTATCTCCCCCAACACATGCACACGCACAAAGAAGATATGTTGAAGTCCAAACCTCCTGTTTCTCAGAATATGACCTCATTTGTAAATTGGGTCTTTACAGAGGTAGTCAAGTTAAAATGAGGAGATCAGTTGGATGGACCTTAATCCGATACAACTGATGTTCTTATTTTTTTTTAAATAAAGGGTTATTTGGGCACAGAGACAGACACACACTGGGGGGATGCTAGATGATGAGATTGGAGTGACGCATCTCAAGGATTGCCGAGACCTGCCGGAAGCTAGAAAGAGCAGGGAAGATTTCTCCCCTAAGATCGCCCTGCGGGCCCCTTGTTGGATGTCTAGCCTCCAGAAAGTGGAGATGACAAATTGCTGTCATTTAATTCACTGTGTTTGTGATACTTTGTTAGGGCAGACCTAGCAAATGTAACTGGGGTCTCTGAGCACTCTAGAACTGGTGGAAGGACCTTTACAAGCTGCTCCCCAAGTTCTCTCAGCATCCTCACCTGGGAAATGTGGACGATGGACTAAGTAGCCACAGCAGATTGTGTTTTCCAAAGACATGTGCAGCAGCACCTCCCACGCCACGTGCCTTTCTCAATCGATTATATTGACACTCATCAGGCCCCCCTCTTAAATAGGGATGTGTCATGGGTAGATAGGGAAGGCCCCCGAAGAGCTCATGTATAAAGCTCAGGGTTGATATAGTTGAGTCAAGAGTGTTGTAATCTCATCAGTGGATAAATCCATCGTAATGGATTTATCTGGGTGGAAACCTAGGGCAGTAGGATGTGGCTGGAGAAGGTGGGTCCCTAAGGGTGTGGCTTTAGGGATCACCCTTGTGTCTTTGACTCCCCTTGCTTGCTCGCTCTCTTGCTTCCAGCCTCCATGATGCAAGGAGCAAAGCCTTGTGCTCTCCCTCTCTCTGCATCCCGCCTTGAGATCTGCAGTCCCTGGCCTCACATGGACTGAACACAAAAATCTCCAAGGAAACCGTGAGCTAATAAATCTTCCTTCCTCTAAATTGTATGGTCAGTACTTTGGATTATAGCAGTGAGAATGCTGAGACAGGGTGAGACGGACTCAATTGAAACCCCAGAAGGAGGCTGAAGGCACTGCCTGACATCTGAGGCAGGAAATAGAAGCATACACCTATCTAGGTGTGGTGGTGCATGCCCATAATTCCAGTATGTGGGAGGCTGAGACAGGAGGATCATAGGTTCTAGGCCAGCCTCAGCCACTTAGTGAGACCCTATTTCAAAACAAGAAAATCAAAAGGGCTGGGGGTATAGCTCAGAGGTAGAACCCCCCTGGGTTTGATGCTTAGTACCACTAAACAAAAACAAACAAAAAGCAAAAAGCATCCACTTTATCTCCTCGGACACTTGCCTGTAGTCTTGAGCTACCAGGTAAGAAGCCTGACTCTCCTAAGGCTGCCATGCTAGGAGGAAGCCCAGACCATGGAGAGAGGACACAAGTTGTACTCCAGTAGACGGCCCTTGCTATGCCCGCCCCCGACAGTCAGCATCCATCACCAGCTCCTCCATGAATACATCCCAGATTATTCTAGCTCCCACCCATGAAGTCTCTCCTGCCATAGAGTCTTTCCAGCTAAGACTCCAGACATCCTCAAACAAAACCATTTTGCCTGTGCTTTTCCTAAATGCCTGACCCACAGAATCCATGAACATAATGTTTGTTGTGTATCACGAAGCCTGGGGATAATTCGCTGGGCATAAATAACAACTGGGCCATCACCTCTCCAAGGTGTCTGCCAGATCTTACAGCCTAGAGAGTCTCAGAACTGGGCTTAGTTTTCTGAGCAGAGTTGAGCAACCAAAACTCAAATAACCTTAAGCTTTCCTGGCCCTTTTGGTTCGATTTCATAGCATCTCCAAGGAGCGGAAGTGACCCTGATTTCCATAAGAATTTTTAAGTATCTCTGAGTCCACGTTCTAGTCAATCCATAACTTTGCAGCAACATGCACTATGGTTGGGCTTCCCCTGAGCGCCCTTCCTCTGTACTTCCTTATTAATACTACCATTCACTCATTTGGGATCAAATTCACTCATTTGACAAAATTATTGTATGGCACCTCTGGGCAACTATTGTGCTGGGCTTTGGGGGACGTTGGGAAGGTATACAGAGATGAATCGGCCACTCATCTTGCTCTTAAAGGAATTTATATTTGAAGCAGAGTATTAAGGCATACCCAAAGGACTTTTATTTAAGGCAGGAGGTGACCTGTGCAATAAAGAACACCAAGTGTTGAATGTGCTGTGCAGAGAGGTCCTCCCTGATGTAGTGTGCCAGTTGGTGAGTTCTTGCCTCTCAGCTCCAAACCCATCATCCATGCCTTGCTTTCTGACGCCGAGGCTGGGACCCAGAAAACTACATTTCTGTTACTGTGTGTGTGTGTGTGTGTGTGTGTGTGTGTGTGGTTGTTGTGTTTTGGTTTTCCATCTGTTTCCTGTTGGCTCTGCCAATAGGAGGTGCTAGAGCAGCCTGAGAGGCTGGAGAAGGGAAGAGGGATTTGCTTCTCAGGTGTGCTTTCTTGTCCTGTGAGCATGGCTCCAAGAAGGCTTCTCCACCCTGGCAGCAGTCCTTGGACATGGCAGTTCACTCCAGTAGTAGCAGCTGCATCCAATCTTCAGTCCCTCCAGTGTCACAGAGCCACCCTCAATGTCAGCTCTCAGAGGTGTCTGTTCCCGCTTGTGCTCACTCCACAGAGTCCCGAAGCCCAGGCCCCCAGGACCCTCCACTAAGTCTCCAAGTTTGGATAATTTCCACTTCTTCCCTGCGTGCCCTCTGCCCTACAAGTGGTATCTCAGCCGCCACTCCCATGAACCTCGGCACTCCCTTTATCCCCTTTCAGCTGCCTAGTTGACATTGTTTTTTATATTAAATTCTCTCTGCTCAAAAAAAGCCTGGTGTGACGTTGGTGAGCATATGGAAAAATTGGAAACTTTTGCACTGTTGGTGGGAATGTAACATGGTCCGGCCATTGTAGAAAACAGTGTAGCGGCTCCTCAAAAAATTAAACATAGAACAACCATATGACTCAGTAATTCCACTGGGTATGTACCCAAAAGAACTAAAAGTGGAGACTTGGAGATATATTTGTACAAGCATGTTCATAGCGGCCTTACTCACAATAGCCCAAAGATAGAAGAAACCCAAGTGTTCATCAATGGATGAATAGATAAAAGAAATGTGATATATTTATATGGTATATATATGTATATATATACATATGTATATATAATTTGATATTTATAATGAAATATATCACAATAAAATATTATTCAGCCTTAAAAGGGAGAAAATTCTACACTTGCTATAGTATAGATGGACCTTGAAGACATCATACTATGAAATGAGCCAGTTACAAAAAGACAAATACTGCATGAATTTCAGTCATCACTTTGACTGCTCTAATCTGAAACACCTGGCCACCACAATTTAGAGGAAGGAAGATTGATTTGCTCACAGTTCTGGAGATTTCAAAGGTCCAGTCCTTGTCAGGCCAGGTTACATTGGCGGAGCTCAGGGCATGGTGGCGGGAGACAGAGAGAGGGAGAGAGCAAGGGCTCTGCTCTCACATCATGGAATCCAGAAGCAAGAGAAAGCAGCAAGGGGATTCAAGGACACAAGCACAGTCCCCAGGGCCACACCTCCAGTGACTCACCTCTTCCAGCCACACCCTACCTACCTAGGTCACCACCCAACACATCCATTACAATGGATTTATCCACTGATGAGATTACAACCCTCATGATTTAATGATATCAACTCTGAACATCAGTACATGAGCTCTTTCAGGGGACATTCTATAGCCAAACTATAACAGCATGTTTCCACTTATATGAGGTATCTAGAGAAGTTAAAGAGAACACGAGTATAATGGTGGTTTCCAGGGCCTGGAGCCAAGGAAAGTGTGTGGGGGAGGGGGTGTGTTGTTTAATGGATATACATTTCAGTTTTACAAATGAAAAAGCTCTGGAGGCTGGGCGTGGTGGCACAGGCTTATAATCCCAGTACTTTGGGAGGCAGAGACCGGAGGATCCGGGTTCGCGGCCAGCCTCAGCTTTCTCTCTCTCTCTCTCTCTCTCTCTCTCTGTCTCTCTCTCTCTCTCTCTCTGTCTCTCTCTCTCTCTCTACTTAGTGAGGCCCTCCGCAACTTTGTGAGACCCGGTTTCAAAATAAAGTGTAAAATATAGGGCCGGGGCTGTAGCGCGGAGGTAGAACGCCCCTGGGTTCAATCCCCGGTACCGCAAAAAAAAAAAAAAAGCTCTGGAGGTTGGTTGCACAGCAGTGTGGATATGCTTAACATACTTAGCTAAACACTTAAAAGTGGTTAAGATGGTAAATTTAATGTTACATGTATCTTACCATAATTTTGTCCAAAAGCTGGTATGATGTATGTCTTCTGAGTGGACCCAGAATGCTGTGGCAATGAAGGAAACTTATATCAGTCATGGGAAAGGTGGTGGTGGGGAGGAGTGAGTAATTGAATAAACAGTTCAGATCCCAGCGGCTTCACACAATAAAATAGTTAAATGTTTGACCCTGTCCCAGTGTCATGTGGCCAGAGGGTAGCTCTGCTCAGTGGAGGTCACTCAAGGACTCAGGCCTGACATCTTCAACGCATGGCCTCTGAGGTCACACAGAAGGAAAAGACTATGTGTAGACAACTGTCCAGAGGGCGTATGGCCAGGCTGGACATACAGACTTCTATTTTCCATTGGCTGGAACTCAGTCATGTGACCAAAATTTGACTGTACTGGAAGGTGAGGAGTTAGTTTTCCCAACAGCCCTGGAGGAAATGAAAAGAGGTTGAGCAAACACACAAGTATTGCTGTAACTTTAAGAAGGGAGTGTGGCATTGGGCTGAGCCTTGAAAATGAGTCTTGTCCTATCTTCTTCATCTCTACATTTCTTACTTTTCCCAGAAGGCCTAGCATAGAGCTGTTTCTTGGTAAGCATTGATTGTATGGATAGATGGGTGGATGAGCTGAAACACTGCTTTCTATAACCACCAAACTACAAGGATTAGACAAGGAGAACCAGTCCACTCTATGTCTAGCAGGACTATTATGACCTGGTGTCTTCGTTTAGGCTCTGAGAATGTAAGAAGTCCTGATTGTCATTCCTCAGTAGACTTTTTTTTAATTGGTGCATTGTTATCATGCATCGTGATGAAGTTCAGAGTGATAGAGACACACAGCCTTTGGTGATCCACCCCCGGCTCCCACCCCACTCCTCCATCCTCCCCGTGCACGATATTGAGATAGATTGGCATTGATAATTTTGTGTATGTGTCCTTCATGGAGTCTCCCTCCCCCTACCCGCCTCCCTCCTGTAGGCCCCTCCTTCACTCCTCTAGGGCTTCTCCTCCTGTGGCTAGAGTCCCTTTTGTATCCCAATTTCTCCCCAGCTTCCACATATGAGGGGACACATCTGGCCTTTTGTTTTTTGTGAATGACTTCTTTTAGGTTCTGAGAATGTAAGACAGCGCTGATGGCCATTCCTCCGGACTCTTTTTTCCTTTCAGGATGAGGAAATAGACATAGAGAAGCTGGTGAGCGTCTTGCTTCCACAGTTGAGTGAGAAATCAAATGACCTTTATGACCTAGCTTCAAAGGTTACCTAGTTTCACTTGATTAGAGTCCAGACCCCAAAATAGAACATGCTAGACAATGTTGAAGTTCCCGGATGTTCACACTGAAGTGGGAATCCTTGGCCCCTTCCAATTTCTGGCCCAGGTGTTGGATATGTAGGTAGGTCATGGCTGTCTTGAGACAAGTCTAGCTTGAGTCAGGGAGTCTGTGGAAGCTAGCCCATGTAGGAAGGCATTTGTTCTTTTCCCTTTTTTTTTTTTTGGCTTGTTTCAGGATATATTAATACAAATAAAGCCAATACAAGCAACATGATTGTAATTAATGCTAATAAAGTGAAGAACCAGATTGCTGAGCACATCTATTCAATCTGGCTTTTAGTGTATTAAGCAAGGGTTTTGCTACTGGTAAGTGGGAGATGGCAAATTCAGGGCCATTATCCATTCCTAACGCACTCTCACTTGAATAATGACAGCACACTTTCTGCCCTTAGCCTGGGCATCTATCCAACAGGTTCTGTATAACAATGTGATCAGGGGCAAGGTTGGTGCGGAGATGTTTATTGATGCTCTGCACAAGTCCAGCTACTTGGATTCTGTGTTTTGGTTATCTATTGCTGTGTAACAAACATGCTAAACTTAGTGACTTAGACAACAGGCATTTTGTGATGCTCACAGATTCTGTGGGTCCTGGCTACAGAAGAGCACAGTAGTAATATGCTTTATCTTCTCTATGTTGCCTAAAGCCTTAACTGAGAAGACTTGAATGGACCTTTTTGGGAGCGTCTTCATTCCCAGGCCTGGTTCATGGGCTGAATTCAGCTGGGACCGTTAGCTAGCAACCCGATACCTTGACCTAGCTATGTGACTTAGATTTCTTACAGCATGAAAGCTGGGTTCTGAGAAGGAGACAGGAATTCCAAAGCCCAAGAAAAAAATGAGTCACTTTATGAACTAGCCTTAGTGGTGACCTAATATCATTTCCATGAATCTATTGGTCAAAGTAGTCATAAGCCCACCTGGATTCAAGGAGAGGAGTTATAGATCCTCAAGATGGGTAGCATAGCAAAGGGTTTCCAGCTATTTTTTTTAAAACCACACACTCAGATTCATTCATGTTTGTGGTAACCAAATTCTCTTGATCTAACCTCAAAATATATCCCCAATCCAAGCATTTCCATTGTCACCACACTCACCCCAAGATTCCTCCTCTAATATTATTGCAATAGAGTGTTAACAAGAACCCCTACTTCCATCTTGCCTCCCCAAGACCATTTTCTTTCTTTCTCATTTTTATTTTATTTTGGAAACAGGGTCTTGCTAAACTACTGAGGGTCTCACTAAGTTGCTGAGGCTGGCCTCAAACCTGCGATCCTCCTAACTCAGCCTCCCAAGTATTGGGATTACAATCATGAGCCACCACGCCCAGCTCACCAAAGACCATTTTCAGCAAAACTAACAGAGCGATCCTATTGAGTCATTCGTAACATCAAGGCTTTCCATGGCCTGAACCCTAAATGACTCCCCATTGCTCACAGAATAGAATAAGTTGTTATGGGGGGACGCAGGTCTCTACACGGTCTGTTCTCCTGCCACTTCTCTGCGTCCTTCCCTACTGCTCTCCTCTTTGCGCCTGCATCTCCAGCCACAATGGCCTCTTCACTGTTCCTTGAACACACTAAGCATGGCCCCTTCGAAGGGCCCTTGCTTTTACTATTCTTTTGCCTAGAATGCTTCTCCCCAGATATTTGCCTGGCTTGTTCCTTTACCTCCTTCAGGAGTTGAATTACACGGCACCTCAGTGTGGCCTTGACTTACCCGTCTCCTGCACTCACTTCTCCGTTTTTGTGTTTGCAAAACTCCATTCAACAATTATCACAATATACACTTTGTTTCTTGACCGTTTTCCCCATTAGGACGTAAGCTACAGGAGGACAAGGATTTTTATCCTTTTTATTTGGTGTTGTATCTTCAGAACACAGAACAATACTTAGCACATAAATTCAATAGATTATTTGGCCACTGAGGATTGAATGAATGAGAGAGAGAGGTAAACTCTGTCAAACTGTGCTCAGAAACTATTCTGGTATGGCAAAATGTTTCCAGGAGACTCAAGGAAAAGGGTTTGACTCCATTGAGGAAGGGGGGTGCCCTGCCTTCTTTTCATAGGGATACCATCCCAGCTTAACATAAGTCGACTGGCTTCTCCCCCCTTCCTTGGAGGTCTGTGTTGGAAGGGTGATGCTGCTGTGTAGCAGAACGAGCTATGGGCCTGAATTTCCTTTAACTACTTGTATGATCACAGGCGACCCGCTCAGTTTCCCTGGGTCACAGTTTTCTTTTCTATAAATTGAGGGACACTCTCCCTGAATGAGAGGCTCCATCTCTCAGGTCCCTTCCAGCCTTGACCTTTAATTCTTTGTCTTGGCTCACAGGTCATCCCCCACCAAATGCTATGGAAAAGCTAAGGATGGCATCCCATTCATCCCGTAGAAATAAGGAAGAGAAAGCAGGAAGAGGAGGAAGGTAAGCCAAGGGCTCAGTGTAACCCTGAGCACTGTGCTAGAATGTTCTGTGAAGAGAGCAGTGCTAGACAGTACATTCTAACCTCTGGTGGAACAGAACACCCACCAAATACCCACTGCCCTTGTCCAGGGGTAGAGGTGGGTGTGACTGGAAGAGGGTGTGAGGAAGGCTTCTAGGTAGCAAAAAGTCTATGTTTTGATCTCAGAGATGGCTATATCACTGTGTTCTTCTGTGAAATTCCATATGGTTATTTTCCATATAGTCATTTGATTGTTTTCTGTTTGTTCATTTGTTTGTTTTGTTTTGGTACTGGGGATTGAATCCAGAGGCATTCTACCTCTGAGTTACACCCCCAGCCCTGTTTTATTCATTTTTTATTTTGAAACAGGATCTTGCTAAGTTATGGGGGCTTCCCTAGGTTTCTGAGGCTGGCCTTGAACCTGCAATCCTCCTGTCTCAGCCTCCCAAGTACTGGGATTACAGGCATGCACTACCACACCTGGCTTCCATATGTACACTTTTAGGTACTTTCCCGTGTGTAAGTTACACTTATATCAAAAAGTGTATCAAGAATTCCATCCCAGAGCAGAATAGATATAGATGATAGATAGAAGATGCCTTTTCTATAGAAAATTATTAAGGAGAATTTAAACATTTTTTTGTCTGGTACTGGGGATGGAACCCAGGGGCCTTCTACCTCCAAGCTACACCCCCATCCCAATTTTATATTTTATTTAGAAACAGGGTCTCACTAAGTTGCTGAGAGTCTCACTAAGTTGCTGAGGCTGGCTTTGAATCTGCAATCCTTCTGTCTCAGCCTCCCATGAGAGTCGTGCACCACCTCGCCCGGTGAATTTGAACATTTTACCCAACTAATGACCTGGATATAAATGATTATTAGAGTGGGAAGGGTCAGCAGGGAGAGGTCTCAGCTTCATGCCTGCAAGAAAGTTATGGTGACACACCTCAAAGTGATAGAAATTTGGTGCAGGGGCACTCTGGACTCCTCCTCACATTCTCATGCCTCCCTCAACTCTCTGGTTCATGCAGAGGGGAGAACCTGGGATGCTCTGGGGCTTTCCAGTAATTACCAGACTCATCCTTGTCCTCGTCACTGATAGCATCATTTCCAGTCCACCCTGGGGATGCTGCCACAGTCTCTTGTTGTGATTCTTTTGATCTGTCAAAAGCCCTCAGGACTCTGAAAGACCATTTGAAAAGCAAGGGAGAGAGATGTACAAAAATGATGGCCCAAGAGAGACCTCAGGCTTTAGAAGTCCCACAAGTGGAAAATTACAGCTAGTCTTTCTGAATCAATTGTCAGGGCAGGATTTGGTGACTAAGAGCGAGATATTTGAAGAAGGTGGTTTGATTACCGCTGTGGCATTCCTAAAAGATTTTTTTTAATTCATTTAAGATCAGGTCTGACATTCTACAGCTCACCTCTCATCCCTAGCAGAGTGAAATTTCTTTTACAAAGTCCCCAGATACAAAAGCTAATTGCAGTAGTTCCCCCATCCTTTTATTTTTGAAACTTGGGGCAGCACAGTGTGCCAATGATATGAATCATCAAACAGCTGCTGGTCCACTTTATGGATGTAAGAGCTAGTCTTTCATGCCCAAATTCATTCATGATATCCAGTTAGATACCTTATCCTACTTCTTATAGCCCATCTTTGGTACTGCTGCTTTTAAGATTTATATTGATTAGCTGTTGTATCAGTTATCAACTGCTGTGTAACAAATCACCCCCAAAACATAATGGCCTAAAACAATGATTTTTTATTTTACTTGCAAATCCAAAATTTGGGCAGAGCTTGGCAGAGGTGGCTCATCTCTGATTCATGCAGCAAAAGCTGGGACAGCTTTGTGGCAGGCCGGATGACATACTTTCAAGATGGCCTGCTGCAGCTGGGCACGGTGGTGCATGCCTGTAATGCCAGTACTTGGGAGGTTGAGACAGGAGGATCACGGGTTCACAGCCAGCCTCAGCAACTTAGTAAGTCCCTCCGGAACTTAGACCCTGTTTCAAAATGAAAGAATAAAATTAAAAAATAGGGGGGAGGGGTATAGTTAAGAGGTAGAACACCCCTGGGTTCAATCTCCAGTATCACACACACACACAAAAGATGGCCTGCTGCTATAGCTGGGGCATTGAATGACTCTCAAAGGCCCATGTGTTAACAGCTTTCTCCCTAAGGTGGCACTGCTGGGAGGTAGGGCCTGGTGGCAGGTCTTGGGGGCGTGCCTCTGAAGGCAACTACAGCCCAGCCTCTTACTCTTTCTCTCTTTTTGCTCCCTCGCTTGGGATACAAGTTTTGCTCCACCACATATTCACACCATGATGTGCTTTACAACAGGCTCAAAACAATGGGGCCTGTGGATCATGGACCAGAACCTCCAAAACTGTGAGCCAAGATAATCCTTTTCTCTATATAAGTTAATCATCTCAGGCATTTTATTATAGCAACAGAAAGCTGACTCCTACGCCCACTCACTCATGTGACAGGCAATTGATGCCGCCCGACAGGTGGGGATTCAGCCAGTGGTAGGGGTCAGGGGACTTGATTCCTCTCCTCATGGCCTCTTCACAAGCTGCTCGGGCTTTGCGCTTGAGTTTCCAAGACAGGGACTCCCAGAAGAACAAGATGGAAGTGGGTGATAGTTTTATGGTCTAGCCTTGGAAGCCAGAATGTCCCTTCTGTCATACTCTCTTGGCTAAAGTAGTCAGAGGCCTACCCAGATTCAAGAAGGGAAGACACAGACGCCCATCCCTCAATGAAGAAATGTCAAGTTTTAAAATAATGTGTGGAATGGGAAATATTGTTGCAGCCATCTTTGAAAAGCACAGTCTGCCACAGATGTTGAAGTAGTGGCTAACCCCGAGAAGTGACAAGATACTCATCAGGACAAATGTGTGTGCAAACTGGGCGTGGTGGTGCATGCCTGTAATCCCAGTACTTGGGAGACACAGACAGGAGGATCGCAGGTTTAGGGCCAGCCTCAGCAATTTATCAAGGCCCTCTGCAACGTAGTGAGGCCCTGTTTCAAAATAAAAAATAAAACAGGGATGGGGTATAGCTCAGAGGTAGAATGCCCCTGGGTTCAACCCCCAGCACCACACACACACTTGGTGTGTGCATGTGTGTGTGTGTGTGTGTGTGAGATGCAAAGGTTTGAAAGGCGCCTTTGTTTCTCTCTCACTGAATATTCATGAACTAATTTCCATGCTGATCATCAGTAGAAGGAAGATCTCTCACTCCGCACTCCCCTTCCTCCCAAGGAACCAAGTAGGGCTACTGCCAAGGCTACTTCATTGAAACCCTGACAGGGCTGTGTTTCTTCCTTGCTTCTTCCTCCTTGATCCATACACTGGGTAGTTGGAGCTTGCAATATTTGTCTTTGTGTGGAAAATACACTGAGTAGAGCCTGGATCAGCAGGTTCCCAGTCTTCCAAATTCTCTACCAATAGTTAGGTGGTAAGTTAGGGTTCCCTAGATCAGAAGGAAGGAGAAATGAGGACATCCCATGTTCATTAATCCAATCATATCAGTAATAAGGCAGATATTACTCAGTGCCTTAGTTGTCTTCTTGCTTATCAGTCGATTAAGAACCCAGAAAACAGCAGAATGTGGTAGCACATGCCTATATTCCCAATACTTGGTAGGTTGAGACAGGAGGATCACGGGTTTGAGACCAGCCTCAGCAATTTAGCAAGACTCTCAGCAACTTGGTGAGATCCTGTTCCCAGCAGAGTGCAAAGATGCAACAATGATCAATCCTATCAGGAAGACAACCTAGCCATACCAGACTGGAAAGGAAGGTACCTATTGCAAATAAAATTCAGTCTGAAGACTTGAAAATCACACAGAAAAGATAAACTTGGCCATGCTAGTTTTTCTAACATATTTCTGGAAGTGAATCCTTTTGTAAAGGGACTATTACTTGGAAATTCCAATACATAAGACAGTTACAGAGTAAGTGCTCTAGATCTATCCTTCTCACCTTTAAGGGATCCAGACCAGCTCCACAGGACCCTAAGACTCTGCAAAGCTCAATTTTAAACACTGTGTTAAGCACTAAAGAACAACAATGAGAAGATGAGTAGAAGATTAACATTTTTAAAGTATATGTTTAGTAAATTCGTTTGGCAGTTTGGTACAGAAACAATTGAATGAAAAAAATAGAGTTGAAGAAATTCTAGCAGATTGTTGCTAATTTCCTGATTTGAGGGAATGTTCCAGTCAGCATCCTTGCAGCTATAATCGAAAAGATTGACCATGTAACTTAGAGGAAAGAAGATTTATTTTCTTACAGTTTTGGGTTCAGTCCATGTGAGGCTGGGGACCTTGGATCTCAGGGCATGGCGGTGGGAGGTGGAAGCAAGAGGGAGAACACATGGGCTGTGCTCATCATCGAGGCCAGAAGCAAGAGAGAGTGAGCAGGGGGAGGAGGAGCCACATATATAATCTCTAAGGCCACACCCCCAGGGACCACCTCCTCCAGCCATACCCTACCGGCCTACCAGGTACCACTCGGGTAAATCCATTACAATGGATAGATCCGCTTCTGGGATTACAACCATCATGACTCAATTACATTAGCTCCAAACATTAATAAATGAGCTCTTTCGGGGACATTTTATATCTAACTATAATAGGGGTTAATAGTGTTTTTATTTGAATAGTATGTTCTGATAATTAGAAACTGATCATGCACACTGCATGCAATTTCCAAGGAGACAGGCACAATCTCCATTGTATATTTGAGGAAGATGTGTTCACAAGAACCATATGAAAATATGTAAACTAAGAAATATAGTTGGGGCTATAAGATATGATCCTTACCTTATTTCCAAAGTGATAGCTTTCAGATGTGGAAAGGAACAGCAGACAGACATAGTAGTCTCCCTTATCCAAGGGTTCATTTGCTATGATTTCGGTTACCCATGGTCAACCATGGACCAAAAAAGCCAAATAGAAAATTCCAGAAATAAACAACTCTTAAGTTTTAAATTGCATGCTGCTTTAAGTGACATGATGAAATTTTGCTCTGTTCTGACATCATCTCACCCCAGAAGTTAACCATCTCTTTGTTCAACGTGTCCACGCTGTATAGGCTACCTGCCTGTTAGTCATTTCATAGATGTTTTGATTATCAAATCAATAGTTACAGTACTGTAGTACTTACGTTCAAGGAACCCTTGTTTTGTTTAAAAATGGCTCCAAAGCATAATAGTAATGATGCTGGCCATTTGAATACACCAAAGAGAAGTTGTCAAATGCTTTCTTTAAGGGACCATGAAAATTCTTGACTTCATAAGGAAAGGAAAAAACTCATGCTGGTGTTGCTAAGATATACAGCCCAGTATTTTGAGAAAGAGAGAGAGAACATTCACATGACTTTTATTAATTTATATTAGTATTAGCTATTATTATTAATTCCTTACTGTGCCTAATTTAAAAATTAAACCTTATCATAGGTGTACATGTTTAGGAGAAACCATCATATATACAGGGTTCTATACTTTCTATAGTTTCAGGCATCCACTAGGGGTCTTAAAACATATCCCCCACAGATAAAGGGAGACTATTATACTCTAAGACTTAATTCTCCCATTTTTTTTTCAGACCAAAAGCACTGGCAACACTGACTCCATTTATCAGCCTTCACAATGTTTGCAATATCATTCTACCAACTGTGCTATCTATTATCTTCTAAAATTAAAAGTTGACTCATTTTTCTTTCATGCTAATACTTATGAATACCTACTTCATTCTTCTCTTTTACTGACAACCCCTCAAATTTTGTTGGTTTTACTTTTTTTTGGATCCAAAGTTCCACCACCGTTCATCATTTTTGCCACCACCACCATCTTGATCCAAGACACCATCGTCTACAGCCTGAATTACTGCAATAGCCTCACAGTGGATCTGGCAAATGCTGCCCTTCCCCCTCACTGCCTCTTTGAAGTCTGTGTTCAACACAGCAGCCAGAATAATCCTGTTTAAAATGTAAGTTAGATAGATAATGTACTTCCTCCGCTCAAAACACTACAATGAATTTATCATCTCAGGTAGAACAAAAACCAGAGCTCTGTTGTCTGTGCTTTTGTGTGTAGCTATAACAGATTCATTTTCATTGTTAGGTGATATTCTATTGTAAGAAAATAATTCATTTCATTAATCCATTCTTTAATCTGTTGACAGTCAGGGACCTTTTATTTGTTTTGCTATTATGGTAATTCTGCCACAACAAGAAATGCTAAGGGAAATTCTGAAGGATGTAGGAAATGCTATAAGATGTAAATTCAGAAATACAGGAAGGAGAGAATGACTCTCACCTTTACAGTCAATTGATTTTCAACAGGGGGGCCAAGAAAATTCAATGGGGAAAAATAGTCTTTTCAATGAATGGTGTTTGGACATTTGGACATTCACATGCAAAAGACTGAATTGGGACCCTATATCATACCATATACAAGTTGACTCAAAATGGACTGTTGACCTAACATTAAGAGCTAAAATTACAAAACTGTTAGGAGTAAACCCAGACATAATCTTTGTGACTTTGGGTTAAGTGATGATTTATCAAAAGCACGGCAACAAAAGAACAAACTAGAAAAAGTAGACTTTTTATTATTTTATTGGTGCATTGCAATTATGCATCATAGCGAGGTTTGATGTAATCCAAACATCCATGCACACAGTTCTAGGTGTATTTCCCTCCACACTCCAGCGCACTCCCCTTCTCCCTCCCCACCTGTCAGTGATATTAGAAGTGATACTTTCACATATTGCCATAGTGTTGTTTGAACTGTTTCCTTCTTCAATCCTCCCTCTTCTTCTTCCTAAATCCCTCCCCCAATCCCCTTCCACTATTCTCCAGGTCTCTCTCCGCATTATTTAAAGTCCCTTATGTTTCTTACTTTCTCTCTAGCTTCCACGTATGAGAGAAAACATACAACCCTTGACTTTCTGAGCCTGATCTCACTTAGCATAATATTCTCCAGTTTCATCCATTGTCCTGTAAATGACATAAATGTGTTCTTTTTTATGGCTAAGTAGAATTCCATTGTGTGTATATATACCATATATTTTCTTCATCCATTTATGTCTCAGTGGACACCTGGGTTGGTTCCATAATTTGGCTATTTTGAATTGTGCTGCTATAAACATGGGTGTGCATGCATCACTATAATATCCTGACTTTTGGAAAGATACTGAGGAGTGGTATAGCTGAGTCATATGGTGGTTCCATTCCCGGTTTTTTGAGGAAAAATTAAACTTCCTCAAAATGAGAGACTTTATATTTCAAAGGACATCCTCAAGAAAATAGAGACATCACAGAGAATTGGAGAAAATATTTGCAAATTATATGTCAGGCAAGGGACTTGTATTCAGAATAATTAAAGAATTATTTTAATCCAACAATAAAAACACAGTCTGGTGGAAAAAATAAGTTAAGTATCTGAATGGACATTTCTACAAAGAAGATATTCAAATGGCTAACAGTCACATAAAAGACGCCCAACATCATTAGTCATTGGGGAAATGCAAACCAAAACTACAAGCTACCACTCTGTACAAACTAGCATGTCTGAAGTAAGAGGCAGACAATAAGAAGTGTGGGTGAGAATATGGAAAAAATCAGAATACTCATACACTGCGGCTGGGCTTGTAAAGTGGGTGTGGCTACTTTGGAAGACAATTGGGCAGTTCTTCAAAAAAGTAAGCACCGAATTACTGTATAACCCACATTTCCAGACTTACTTAATGAGAGGCCTTGGTAAATGGACCTATCTTGAACATAATTTTCCTCATTTATAAAGAATAGTGCCTGTTTGTTGATCATTTCTATTTTAAAATTCCAACTATAAGAACCAAACCTTTAGCTTTCCAAAGTTACCTGTAAGAAAATGAAAAGTCAAGTCACATACTAAGAGAAAGTATTGGCAATATAGCACATAAATCTGATAATGGGCTATATGAAGAAAACTCTGAGAATAATACAAAGATAAACTAATTAAAAATGAACAAAAGGTTTGAATGGGCACTTCACAAAAGAAAACACACACATAGATGTATGTATGTGCATGTATGTATACTAATGTCCTTAATAAGCAAATAAAAAGATGCTCAAATCACTCACCATTAAGGAAATGCAAATTAAAACCACATTGACACACCTCTGTGCACCCATCAGAGTGGTCAACATAAAAAGACTGATGATATTAAGTGTGATGATTCAAAATCTTGAACATTGTGAAAGTGTAAAATGGTAAAATCACGTTGGAGAACAATTTCACACTGTTTCAATAAGATTAAACCTGTATCTACTGAATGACCCCAGAAATTAAATTCCTAGATATTTGCCTAAGAGAAATGAAAATAGGTGTCCAAAAAAGATGTGTATAAGAATACTTGCAGTAGATTTATATACAATAATACCAAGTGGATACAACCTAGTGGCAGTCATTGAGTGTGATATATCCATACAATGGAAACATAATTAATGATAAAAATGAATGAATTACCAAAACATGCAAAAACATGAATTAATCTCAGAAACAACATATTAAAGGAGAGAAGCTAACACAAAAGAATAAACATTGATTTCATTTACAGGAATTCTAGAACAAGTAAAATTGATCTGTGCTGATAGAAATCAGATCAACAGTTGCCCGAAGGAAGGGAATAACTACAGAGTCTACAAGGGAATTTGGGAGGACTAAGTAAAAATTCTATATTTGCATTGTGAAGTTGGTAACGTAGGAGTACACATCTATTAAAACTCATTGAATTGTACACTTAAAAATTGTGTACTTTACTGTAAGTAAATCATTCCTCAATAGTTTCTTCTTAAATAGCACTGATAGAAATGTACATATCAGTCATGCAAAGAGGCATTTTACCACCTAAAGTCGCTTCCATCCCTACCCAAGGGCCAATGCAGTACTTTACATGGTGTTCTCCCTCAAAGTTCAGGAGGCTGTGTCCTTTAAAGATATATATGTATGCATGTATGTATATAAATGTGTGTATGTATGTATGTATATGTATGTCTGTGGTACTGGGGATTGAACCCAGGGCATTCTACCTCCGATTTACACTCCCAGCCCTTTTTATTTTTTTAATTTTGAAACAGGGTCTCACCAAGTTGAGGAGGCTGGTCTTGAACCTGCAATCCTCCTGTCTCAGTCTTCCAAGTACTGGGATTACAGGCCTCTGTCACCATGCCTGGAAAAAATATTTTTTGTTATTGCAAAAGTGGCATATATTCATGGAAAAAAATGTTCTGAAAGACTAATAAAGAAGGAAAGAAAAAGAAAAGAAAAACTACTTTAATCCAGCATGCAGAGAGATCGGCAGCTGGTATATTGGTTAAATTCGATGTCTTTTAATGCACATTTAATAAAAATTAGTCCATCTATGCCTACTTCTTCAAAATAGATTTTTTTCACTAATGTTAGTTATTTTCCAATGATAAACCAAATGCAATTTAAGTCGTTACCTCCCAATGTTTGTTCCACAGAGAACTATCTCCATGGATAGTTAAGAGACATTTGGAAAAAAATGGGAGGAGAGTTATGGTAGGATACATTTTGGAAATCGGAAATGCTGGTTTAAATACAGTTAGACATATTTTTCATCTTGGGGGTTCTATGTGTCTTTAATATGCTGATGGGTTTAGTAAGTACTCAGGATAAAAACTAGAATATGTCGCGTTCCCCAACTTGTTGAACCACAAAGCTCTTGTCTCCTCTAAGAATCTCTTAAAACTTGTTTCACCACCCACTCTGGGGAACACTGGCTGAAGTCATTAGGAGGTAAAATCGATCCCTGCCACTTCCTGTGGACATCCAAGGTACGATTTCCTATTCCCAAAGCACTTTTTAAAAGTTTCTCTAGAAATATGTTACTCGGGATAAAATAAAAATTAACCCAACTTCCCTATACTTTCAATATTGCTTTGCTTTAATCTGTGTAGTTCAATGAATGACATTTAGCTTTAAGGAAAACAGCGACACTATATTATTGGTTGAAAACAGGTGATTGACTTAGGAAAATAACTGATGGGCACGTTCTTTGATATTAGTGTAAGGTTTTAACATTTCTCAACACGGCTTGTTGAATACTGTTTAGTTATTTTCAGCAAGGGACTGCGCCATGTAGCATGAGTATCCACAGGCGTCCACCGTCAGAACATTCTATCCGTATGACAAGTTCCAACCTCAAACTTGCTGGTAACTCGGTGGTGGTGTGTACAGGCCCATGGTGCAGCAGAATTTTAGTTTCATTTTATCTAGAACAGCCTTGAGCCCTAACTTCACAAGTGTATGCTGTGTGTTATTTTTATATAGTGTCCTGAGATATGGGGTAAAATAGTGGGCATGGCTAAAATCCAAAATGTTGGCCATCCGTAGCCCTCTCTGAGACGCTTCTGCCATTGCAAAGATGGTCAGAGCTGCTTAGCTCGGGGCCGTGAAGCTGACTCTGAGAGAGTCTATCGACAGGGGATAAGAACCCACAGAAGCAATCCGACATGGAGAGCTGCACTGTGCCTTAGAGAGTCGGGGATGATGCAGAGCGGCCCCACAGAGCAAACTGGAGGTAGAGAGGGAGGCAGAGTCACACAAATGCATGCATGCTAAGATTGAAGTGTAGGCATCCTGTTAGGAATCTCTCCGACCTCCAGGACCCCAGTCCATAGTCCCCGTCGCCGTGACCATGAGCCTCAGCTGTGTGGTTTTCTCTGAGGTCGGCCACGTGCTTGAGATTTCTGTTTTGCTTACTGTATTTTCATAATAAACTCACCTTGTACAACACCAAGGCTATTCCTCGCAGAGCCCAGCTCACGCAGGTGGGAATGCATCTGGAATCATGGGGCTGCTCTCCCCTCTCACTGCTGCCTAATACAACACCTGTCCACTAGTCTAAGAGGAAACAGGGGTGCCCCCGATCTCTGCATCTCATCAGCTGGCAGTACCTCCAGCATTATTTCAGAGCTGCAGCTCTTTAGTTCAAGGGTTGCTCTAGGTAGATGGGCTTCAACATACCCATGAATTCTCTGATATTGTACTTAAAATTATTTGCCTATGTGCTTTGTCCCGGGGTGAAGTACCATTCATAACTTTCCCTAGACCCTCAAAGATGTGCATGATTCAAAACTGGCTATAGATAGTCAGGAAAATCTAGGCCTGCTCCATTTTGATCCATGAGCTTTTTCTATAGATCAAATAGCTCCCCTCTCTATATTAAAGTAATAGGTATTTTTCTCCCTGTAATTTCTCCAAATTCCCCCTGTGTAACGAGGTTGGATTTCCCTTGGATCTCCCAGCTTGACGTGACTACTTTTATCTTAAAAGAAATGAGGTGCAAGCGCCTCTGGTTCTTTTTGATGCATAAATAAATAGCACTGGAAAGACATTCAGAGTCAAAAATCTCATTTTAAGTTGGAAAGTGACATATTTTTCTGGCCTCATAGTGTCTCATCATGCCAAGGCTTTCAAGCCCAAAGTACACCCACCGGTAAAACCATTTGCATCTCCGCGCTCATTCTGTCTCCGTCCCTCTTGCTCTCTCTCTTGCTTTTCCTCACTCACCAAATCTCATTCCGAATTCCAGGGCACACAGGAGAAAAAGGGGAGGGATCAGCAAAGTCACTTCGACGTTGTAGACAACAATGAAAATCCTTGAAAATGCTAAAAACCCAGCAGAGGCTAAAAAGTCAAACTTTTTCCTGGTAGTGTTGAAATATACCCATAAAGAGAAAGGAGAGAGCTCACAAAGTCCTTTAAAAATAGGAATATAGGAACCAGGCACAATGGCACACACCTGTAATTCCAGTATCTGGGAGGCCGAGACAGGAGGATCACAGGTTTGAGGTCAGCACATGGCAACTTAGCAAGACCTTGTTTCAAAATAAAAAATAAAAAGGGCTGGGGGGTATAGATCAAAGGTAGAAACTCCACAGGATTCATTCCCCAATACAGCAAAAACAAAAAACAAAACAAAAATGAATATAAGAGCCAGGCATGGTGGCGCACACCTGTAATCCCAGTACTTGGGAGGCTAAGACAGAAGGATTGCAGGTTCAAGGCCAGCCTCAGCAACATAGCAAGACTCTCTGCAACCTAGAGAGACCCTGTTTCAAAACCAAAAAATAAAAGTGGATGGGGGTGTAACTCAGAGATAGAATGCCCCCGGGTTCAGTCTTCAGTACCAGAAAAAAAAAAAACAAGACAAAAAAAAAAGAATGAAAATCTTTGAAAATGCCAAAGCTGAAAAAGCACACAGGCTTAAAAATAAAACACTCTCATGAATGTGTTAAAAATCTACCCATAAAAGTAGACATTTTTCATGGGAATAATTTTCTCAGCCTTGAAGTAATCGGTCCATATGCAGAGACAGTAAAGTAGACTAGGAAGGTTGTGACCGCAATTTCCTGATGAGGGGAAGGAAATGTGGATTCAGTGCGGCCCGGGGGTCCTCAGTAAGACATCAGCCCTGCAGGGTCCTGGGCTCTGAGCATCCCTCTCTCAGCCCCATGTACTCTTCATGCTTGGCGTCCATCCATCAGAGGGAGGTCAGAGAGTAATAGAGGAAAGAATTTGAGATGCATGGTCAGCTGGAAGGGAGACAGCACCCAGGAGAGTTCACAGTGCCTGCTCTGCTCCAGAAACCCAAGTCCCTGGACTGCTTTCAAGCAAGGGATTCCAGAAAGCACTTCTATGACTCTTCCTTTGGATCTAGGACAATGACCGTTGTTATAGTTAGATACAGAATGGCCCCTTGAAGAGCTCATAAATTGGTGTTTGGAGTTGAGGTAATTGATTCATGAGGGTTGTAATCCCAGCAGTGAATAAATCCATTGTAATGGATTTATCTGGGTGGTGGCCTGGGCCAGTAGGGTGTGGCTGGAGGTGGGTCCCTGGGGGTACAGTCTTAGGGATAATACATGGTCCCTTCTCCCCTCTTGTTTCTGGCATCCATGATGTGAGGAGCGCAGCCCATGTGCTCTCCCTCTCTCTGCTTCCCGCTGCCATGCCCTGAGATTCAAGGTCCCCAGCCTCACATGGACTAAACTGTGAACAAATAAATCTTCCTTCCTCTAAGTTACTTAGTCAAGTCTTTTAGATTATATCTGTAGAGAATGCTGATCGGACAAACCGTTTTCATTTTTTACAAGATTTCCATGTTCTAATTCCTGCCTGTTAACTTGTGTTTGAAAAATATCATTGCTTTGTTGAGAGGAGTAATAGATTTTTCCCCCAAGGAGAATTTTAAAAGCAGGTGATGGGTTGACTTTTAAAAAACATTCACCTACTTAGTGAGGCCCTCCGCAACTTTGTGAGACCCGGTTTCAAAATAAAGTATAAAAAATAAGGCCGGGGTGTAGTGCGGAGGTAGAACGTCCCTGGGTTCAATCCCTGGTACCGCTAAAAAAAAAAAAACCATTCACACGTGGATATACGACTATGGATTTATTGTTAAATTCTCCTGACAATGTGCAGGGCAAAAATAATCTTGTCAAGGAACCCGAAATATATTATTCCCATTTTTTCCTTCTTTTTAAATTTTTTGAAATGTAAGGAACATACTGAAATATGCACAAGACATCAATATATAGCTTGACAGATTATAGGGAAATGAATTCTTGTTACCCTATCCAGGCAAGAGATGTCCTGTGTGCTTCTCTTTATCATAAGCCCTTCTTGCCCTGCAGATAAACACTATTATAATTGCTTACCTATTCATATACTTGGTTTTCCTTACAGTTTCACTATCTAGGTATGCAATACTACATGATTTATTTATTTATTTATTTATTTATTTATTTATTTATTTTTGGTATTGGGATTGAACTCAGGGGCACTCTACCTCCCAGCTACACCCCAGCCATTTTTTATTTTGAAACAGGGTCTCACTACGTTGCTGAGGGTATCACTAAATTTCTAAGGCTTGCCATGAACCTGTGATCCTCTTGTCTCAGCCTCCCAAGTACTGGGATTATAGGTGTGCACCACCACTCCTGTCTTATAAATGACGTGTTTTAGTTTATGTTATTTTGAACCATGCATTGTGTACTCTGTTGCGCCTGATTTAACATTTTTACTCAATATGATGTCTTTAGGGTTCATCCGTGTTAGAGCAGTTGTTAATTTTTATTGTCGTGTGGTTTTCCATTGTGAAACTCTCCCACAATGTATTTATCTATTTTTCGGCTAATGGACATTGGGTCATTTTCAGTTCAAGGCTATTAAAAGAACACTGCTCTTCGGAGCACATGAGCATGGGTTTCTGTAGGGTGTATACCTAGGGAAGGCATTGCTGGGTCGGTAAGGTGTGTGTATCTTCGGCTTTATTAAACACTGCCAAACTTCTTCCAAAATAGTTATACCGTCTCAGGCTTTTCTATTTTTAATTATTATAATGGTGTATCCAAGTCATGTGGTTAAGGACTGCACCTGGGATTCCTGGCAAGAATAGGTTGGTAAATTGGTTTGGGGACAACTGTGTTTGCCAGCTCTTGTTTTCCTTGATTAAATTTTCCCCAGTGATACACTACTTCAGACATTATTTCTCTTGCCTGTGCCCTGATAAGATAGTCATCTGTTTTAAAAATCAACCTTTGACCCATATCAATATAGCTATGTGCAAGTTGCAATTAGGGAGTCCGGAAGAAAGCCACTAGCAGGAGAATCATATACAGAGGACATGATTTTCCTTGGGTTTAAATCTTCTACATTAAAGCTTCTGTGATGTGTAGTACAATCTGGTTTTTTAAAAATTCCTTATTTTTTAAGGCTATTTAAGCGATGCCAATGTAACAGAATGACTTAACACAGTAAATGCCAAGCTGGGATTTAAAATACCGATGTTTTCTTCCTTAAAGTTGGATCCCTGCAGGATACTATGAAGATGTAAGAGTCTTTGTGGCAGTCGGTCACCTTGTGGCTCCAGAAATTGAAAGCTCATCATGTTCATGGATCAGCACCATTTCTACTTATTAATATTTTTAGTGTCTGCCTTATAAGTCAGGCACCAAATGAAGGGCTTTTAAAAATAGCCATCCAAAGTCTATTCAGGCTCAATATAGGGTGCTAAAAATGAGTTGTGGGTATCAGCATCTCCAACCCCCTTGCTAGACTCTCTCTGAATATGGGATGCGCCGGTGTTCGATCCAAGACCATCAGAGGTCTCCAAAGATGTAGCCATCACTGGCTGGCTTTTTCTTCTGCAGAACTCTTATGATGAACATTATTTTATTCTTTTGTCCAAGGACAGGCTCTAGCCATTCAAAATTAGAAGGCAGCATTTGGCTTGTGGCTAAATTTTGGTTCAGCTTACCTAAGTGCTGGGCAATAAAGAGATCTCATATAAAATGAAGCAAATCATTTGCATGCTCAAAATGAAGTTAAAGATGGTCTGCTCCATTACTATTGTGACATTTTGTGTCGTGTTAAGGATCGAAGGGACTACACAGACACCAGTGTGTTTTTCAAGTTTGCCAGTGCTATGGTGTGAATGTCTGTCCCCTCCGAAGCTCATGTTGGAATTTAACGGCCACTGTCACAGTGTCAAAGAGGCTGGACCTTGAGGAGGTGGTTAGACCATGAGGACTCCACGCTCGGGGGTGGGATTAATTATGTTATAAAAGGGCAAGTGTGGTCCCCAGCTGCCTCTTTGGCTTCCTGCCTCTCATGTGAAGGAGGATGCAGCCCTCAAAGCACCATCTTAGAATCAGAACCGCCAGTCCTGCTGGCACCTTGATCTTGGACTTCCAAGCCTGCAGAGCTATGAGCTAAAAAAAAAAAAACTTTGTTTGTTATAAATTACCCACTCTATGGTAGTCTGTGATGGCAACAAAAAATGGACTAAGACAGTCATTTTATATTCATATCAAATAAATGACACAGTTGCTGGCATTAGGGAGATTGATATCTAATTCAGAGTCTGCATATATAGACAGATAACTAAAGAGTAGATAGGAGAATCTAAAGCTTGCACAATAGTAGAATATAGAGGCTGTACAATAGAACTTTGTGAGTTTCAAGGAGGATGAAGTCCACAAAATCGGGGTCTAAAGTAAGGACCAGAAGAAGAGTGGAAGGAAGTTGGGCAGGCAGGGGAAGAGCCGAATCAGGAGAAGGACCCAGGAGACATGATGACAGCATGTAAGGATGGCAGAGAGGCTGGCCTGACATGGCTGGAGCTTGTTCAGGAGCCAGAACTGGTGCTCAATTCCCAGGTATGCAGATACATCCATAGAAGATTTTATATGCCCAACCAAGAAGTGTCAAGAAAGTACTACTGAGCATTCTTTTTTTCTTATCACATGTAGTAGTGTGTGTGTGTGTTTAAATTTGTTTTGATTGACAAAATTATACATTTATGGTATACAACATAATGTGTGAAATATGTATACATTGTGGAATGGTGTTATGGTTAGATATAGAATGTCCCCTGAAGAGCTCATGTTTGAGTGTTCATGGTTGATGCAATTAAGTCATGAGGGTTGTAATCTCATCAGTGGATAAATTCATTGTAATGGATTTACTGGGTGGTAACCTAGGCAGGTGGGGTGTGGTTGAGAAGGTGGGTCCCTGGGAGTATGGCTTTAGGGACTGTGGTTTTGTCTTCGAATCCCCTTGCTTGCTGGATTTTTCTGCTTCCAGCCTCCATGATGTGAGAGCAGAGCCCTTGCTCTCTCCCTTTCTCTGCTTCCCACCACCATGCCCTGAGCTCCACTGACCGCAGCCTCACATGGACTGAACCCCAAAATCTAAAAACACTGTGAATAGATAAATCTTCCTTCCTCTAAGTTGTATGGTCATTTGATCTGGGTTATATTGGTGAGAAGGTTGAAGGAGACAAATGGCTCAATCAAGCTAATCACCATACTCATTATCTCACACACTTATGACTTTCTGTAGTGAGAACAGTTACAGCCTACTCTGACAAATTTTCACGAATACATTCCACCCTTATTAACTTCAATCAGACAATAGATCTCTTGAACTTATTCCTCCTGTCTAGCTGAAATTTTATACCCTTTGACACTATCTTCCCAACTTCCCCCACAGCCCCTCAATCCCTCCTCACTACTCTACTCTCTGCTTGTATCCTTTAGCTTTTCACCGCTGTGATAAAATATCTGAAATATCTGACAAGGGCAACTTAGAGGAGGAAATATTGATATTGGCTCATGGCCTCAGAGGATTCAATCCGTGGTCGCCTGGCTCCATCTCTTTGGGCCTGAAGTGAGACTGAACTTCATGGCGGAAGGGCGAGGTAGAGGAGAGCTGCTCAGCTCATGGCAACTGGGAAGCAGAGGGAGAGGAGAGGAAGGAACCAGGGAGAAGAGGAACTCTTCTAGGGTGCGCACCCGGTACTTCAGCCAACTAGGTCCCACCGCCCAGTATCCCATACAACTGTCAGTGACTACTACTGAGATGAGAGCTCTCACACTCCAATCATTGCCTCAAAGACCCACCCTGAACCCTGCTTCCTTGGGAACTAT
>PVJS01027339.1:0-26317 GCA_004027185.1 Glis glis | reverse complement strand
GAGAGAGAGAGAGAGAGAGAGAGAGAGAGCGCTGAGGCTGGCCGCAAACCCGGATCCTCTGGTCTCCGCCTCCCAAAGTACTGGGATTACAAGCGTGCGCCACCACGCCCGGCTTCATTTAAGGGAGTTTTTGAAGTAGCCATCTATTCTTTGTTTTAGCACTTTTCACAGCAGTTAATGTTATGTTTTGCAAGGCTTTCCATACTACTTTTCAATTATTTGGAATAATCCTTCCGATTTTTATTTAACTTTATAATTTTGTCTTTGTAACCACATGCATTAAATTAAGATTTTCTGCAATTGGAAATTCAGTATCTTTCTACCCTCTTTTAAATACATCATAGTTCAGAAATGATACTCTGAGAATGTATTGCATGTGTTCAATTTAGTACTCCCAGGACAGTGTGGTATACAGGGGAGCAGATAGGTCTGGTGTATGTTTTTTGTTTTCATTGCCTGTGTTATTATGAGTTCTGTGGTTTGTCATATTTTCTTCTAAGATTTTTCATATTACCTACTATGAAATATGCCCTTTCTTGCTTAGTTTTTTCAATTCATATTTTAAAATATTTTTCTTATTACCTATGTAATACATGTTTATTACTGAGAATGAAAACAAGTAAACAGAAAAATAAAGACTATAAAATTAGTAATCAAAGAATTATTAATCACTTGAACCTCAGTGTAAAAATTATATATTTTTTATTTTGGTAATAGTAAATAAAGTAATTTGGGTCCATCTTTTCACCAAAGACAACTAGAATGAATAAAAAATTATATAAATAGATGATAGATGATGGATAGATAGTAACATAGAGACCTAGAGATATACTTGAACACTAATAAAATGAAAAATATTTTATTGGGACTATATTGAAAAGAAGGTAATGGGTTAAAACTCAAAAGGGCTACAATCTAGGAAAGGAATGAACTGGAAAAGGAACTAACCTGGCTCTCACTGAGACTACAAAAATAAAACAACACAGCCAAACAAAAAAACCTTCACAGATTTTCAACTCCTGGAAATTGATAAAGTAATCTCAGATTGTGAGTGTCCCAAGATAGTGAGCAGGAATAAATACGAGGTTTTTATGCAAGATTATAGTATTATTATAATTCTCAAATTATTTATACAAATAAAATTTCAAATATTATATCTGTTACAAAATCTAAATGATTTTGTAAATGTCCAAGCCTATAGTCTATATGAAAGAAAATTAAAAGAAGGAACAAACGCAACAAAGTTTCTTGATTCTGGAATTATAACTCATATTTTTATCATAAGAAATAAGCTAAGGCCAGGTGTGGTGATACACACCTCTAATCCCAGTACTTGGGAGGCTGAGACAGGAGGATCGCAGGTTCCAGGCCAACCTCAGCAACTTAGTGAGACCCTGTTTCAAAATTAAAAGTAAAAAAAGGTCTGGGGGTATAACTTTGAGGTACAATGCACCTGAGTTCAGTCCCCAGTACCAAAAAACAAAATGAAAGAAAGAAAAGGAAAGAAATACGTTAATAATTTTGGGAGAGATTTAGTAACAATATAAAAGGAATTAGATTCAAATGAAAAAGGAAATTCTTAAAAAATACCAGGTAGAAAGTTAAGAATCCAATGATTAAAAAGCTAATCTCTCATAACCTTAAAAGCAAAAATCCTTAATGAAATATTAGAATATCAAATCCAAAAAATATAATAAGTATAACACATCATGACAAAGTATGCTGAATTCCAAAAACACAAGGTTGATTTACCATTTGCAAATCAATCAATGTAATTCATCCCCTTAGCAAAACAAAGGAGAAAAACTATATTATTATTTCCCTACAGGCAGAAAAAGAATATTAGATAAATTTTAATACTTGTTATTCTAAAAATTCTTAGCAAACTAGAAATGTAAGGAAGTGTTCTTAATCAGACAAAATAATCTACCAAAAAGCTTACAACTAACATCATACAATAATGTATTGAATACTTTCTCCTGATTCAGGAACAAAACAAGAATATAAACTATCATGAGTGTTTTTATATATTGTACTAGAGGTTCTGATCAATACAAAAGCCACAAAAGACATCTGGTTTAGGCCAAGGTGGAGTAGCCCAATTCTTTGCAGACCCTGCCTCTCACAACTAAAAACCACAGACATATAACAACATATAAGCATAGGAAAGATTGAAAGAAGACAATAGACTCTCTAAGAACTTTGAGATTTGAGGAATGGCATGAAAATGAACTCTTTTGTTACATTACTGGCTCCATATAGCTCAGGAGTGTATTGTAGATGCTTCTAACCCGAAACCAGCAACAGGCACAACCAATAATAATAATAATGATAATACTCAAAGAAAATTCTGTGCCCCTAGATACAAGACCAGGAAAAAATATCTGGCCTATCTACAAGATACTTTCTGGGCTCTATCCATTCTACTCTAGTAAAAAAACAACAACAACAAAAAAAAAACAGCACAAAACTTGTATCACTCCCTATAAAATATGAGCTGAGCAGGTAGCTGATCTTCCAGCCAACCCAACTCATACCCCCACAGAGTCAATCAGGGACTCTTCAATTATGGGTGGAAGCTAATCTTTCATCCTGCACCTGGCTAAGTTGGCAGCCTCCAATTTCCTGACCAAGTGGTATCAGCAGGCCAAATGAGGAGGTTATCTTATATTTCCCATATGTGGAAAGCAGTTGGGGATTCCCGAAACCCTCACCTGGAAATAGGTGGTGCCACAATGATACCACCAGGATAGTGTCAGAGGGTTCCAATGGCAGGCTGAACATTCATCCATCCATCCACCCATCCCCAGCAGCACCAGAAGTGAGACTATACAAGGCACCTGAGTCAGGTACGCCCAGAGCCCAGTGGAGAGCAGAAGGTTCCTGACCAGCCACCAGTAATAAGACTGAATAAAGCTGTGCCAAGCAGGGCTAATTGGCACTCTGACTCACCATCTCCTGAGGTCAGTGGGGCCCCGGTGAAGAGCTGAGCCTGGGCATCCTAGCATCAGGGAGCCAGAATGAAGTAGTGGGCAGCAAAGAGGGCTGGTTTCCAGCTTGTTTCTTCCAGCCCTCTCTATCTGTGTTAGCGAGCCCTACTTGGAGGAAACATGGAGGTGCTCAAGTTCCACCTAGAAGATGTCAGTGGGGCAGAGGGAGAACTGAACTTGTCTGCAATGAGATAGTGTAAGTGCCCACCCTTGATGTGTTAATGTAGTGTTGGCAGGGCCCAGCTGAAATAGACCAGATGCGCTCACCTATCCAGAGGTACACGTCGGTAAGAGACTGCCTGCTACACAAAGAAAATTAAACAGTACTTCAAGTCTTATAATGTCCAAAATATCTAGGGTACAAAAAGAATAATTCCTCTTACCAATAAACAGGACAATCATAATTTAACTTTAAAAAGTCAATGAACGGATATCATCACTCAGATAAACCGTATGCTGGAATCATCTGAAAAGGTTTTTAAAGCATAATAAAAATCTTCAACAAGCAACTATGAATCATCATAAAATAAGTGAAAAAACCTGAAAATACTAACAAATATATAGAAGTTATAAAAAGGAGCCAACTGGAAACTGTTAAACCAAGAAAATATAAAACGGAAATTAATAACTCGCTCTATTAGTTTAATATTAGAATGAAAATGACAGCAAATCAAATTAGTGAACTTGAAGACAGACTGATAGATTTTAACCCATGTGAACAAGAGAGAGAAAACAGACTGAAAACACAACAGAGTCTCGGGGACGTGTGGGACTATAACAAAAGGGCTAGTATCAGTACCATCAGAATCCTTCAGGGAGGAAAGAAATTGGGACTAAAAAAGTATTTAAGGAATTGCAGCTGAAAACTCCCCAAATTTGGTGAAAACTGTAAGTCTATAGTTTCAAGAGATGAAGCAAACCCAGAATAAACCTCCAGAGTCAATGCTTTTGAGGATGTGGAGACACTTGAGCACTCATATATTGATGGTGGAATGTAAAACAGTATTCTGGAAAATAGTTATGCAGTTTCTTCAAAACTAAAAATGTGCTTACTATATGACTCAGTGGTACTGTTGGGCATTTATCTAAGATAACTGGGAAGTTTCCTTCACACAGAAACCTTTGCATGATGTTCACAGCAGCTTTATTCAAAAACTGAAAAGCACCCATTTGATCTTCAGTGGGTGAAGATTTAAGTAATGTGTGAGCAACTCATAGCATAAAGTAATATTAATCAACAAATTGTTGAATACAATATGATATTGTAACAGATGAGAATCAAGGTCATTATTCTAAATGGGAAAAAATCTCAAAAGGTCAGGGCACATGTGTAGGATTCCATTTACATACATGTTTAAAATGATAAAATTATAGGAATGGAGAAAAAATGAGTGCTTTCTAGGCTCAGGGGGCTGGGAGGTAGTGAGAGAGGAGGTAGTACTCACTAAAATGGGTAGCATAAGTTATCACTGCGATCCTCAGTATCTTGACAGTGATAGTGGTCACATGAGTAGGCACATGTGAGGCAAATTCACACAAAGCGCACACATACATACATAAGAGTCCATGTAAAACGACTGGAATCTGAATAAAGGCTCAATATATCGCATCAATGTCAATTTTCTGGTAACCATATTGTACTATAGTTATGCATGTTCTAACCACGGGAACAAACTGGATGAACAGAACTTGAAATCTTGCATTTTTACTAATTCATATATACCTGCAGTTAAATCAAAATAAGATTATAAAACTTCATAACAGTATAAAAATTATAAAGAATTTATTTGCAGATGACATAAATATGTACATAAAAATATCCAGAAGAGTTAACAAATTGTTAGAATTAATAATCAATTTAGAAAAGTTGTAGCAAACAAGACAATATTCAAGAAAAAACTTTTTCTGTATCAGCAACAATTAGAAAAAATTTAAATATATCATTTATACTAGCACGCAAATATTACATGCCTAGGAGTAAGTATAATGCAATATGTGCAAGAATTATACACAGAAAACTGTACAATACTTCTAAAAATTAAGGAAGTTAGCCCAATTTTTCAGGATTGGAAAACTCCATATGATTCGGACTTTAATAACACTATAGACCCAGCAAACCTAACAGACCTATGCAGTAACCTCCTCCACCTTTGAAATACTTGAATTTAAACTCTATCTTCATGGCACAACATGGGTATCCAAACCTCTACCCAGCTCTTCAACCTCCTAGACACCACGTTTTATTGGCATTTTGTTGATTTTCTCTATACATACACAACATAAGCTCTGGCCAAAGACTGAAGGCCAGACAGAGTTTGGAGCTCTGGCATGGTATTGCCTTCTTTCCAGGATTTGGCCTGTGAAATCTTAGCAGACCTGATCTCTCTTGTCTTCTCAACCAAGGATTCTGCCAATCTTTTCCCCCCAGCAACACAGTTCTGAAAATGCAATCAGGAGAAACATCTGGCATGAACATGGAGCTCACCGGCTGTGCATCTCTCCTACCATGCATCAGAGACTGGAAGTCCTACCAGCGCTGGTTGCTCTCCAATGCTGCTCGGTAGATTTTGGCTTGTTTGCTTGTTTTTCCAGCTTTTATACTCTCACCTCCCACCAGCCTTGAGCCCTCAGGAGAAAAGTTAATCTGATACAAACTATTCTATAACAGCTATAACTTCAAGTCCATTTGTTTTCTTCACCTATGAGATACAAAACCCTCAGGGGTAAAGACATATATCATATATTCCTCTCTTTTATGTACTTTTATGGGTGCATTGTAATGATAGATCATAATGAGGTTTAGAGTGATAGGAGCACACATGCGCACAGCACCTGATGTGTTTCCCTTGGATTCCACACTACTCCCTCCCCTCCCTGTACATGATATTGAGATCGGCATTGATCATTTCATTCCCAGTTTCTCTCTGGTTTCCACATATGAAGGAAAACATCCAACCCTCACTCTCTGAGACTGGCTGATCTCACTGAGCATAATATTCTCTAGTTCCATCTATTTTCCTGCAAACGACATAATTTTGTTCTTCTTTATGGCTGAGTAAAATTCCATTGTATGAATATACCAGTTATATTACCCATATATTTCCATAATTCTCCACTTGCCCAATTCATTTCTCAGGTGACAGTTTCTGCTCAGAAAATTATTATTGTTATTATTATTACTGTTTCATTTGAACTTGAAAAAAGGGAAGAAAAACTGCAGATGACAGTTGTGAGTGAATCACCATGCGACTGAGAGAGAAGCTCGGTTAAATCCAGTGCTTGAGTAGTGAGGGAGGCGGCTGGACCTGTAGAGTCGTCCTTTAGTGGGGTGTGATTGCCGACCTCGCTCTATTCACCTCTAATCAGACCATGTGGGGCAGCAGTCACAGTTCCTTTTGGCATGGTATCTGTGAATTCGTAAATAGAATTACATGATCCCTTTGCCTGAAATACTTCAGATGATTTCATTCCTAACCACTGAAGCAGCTGAGAATCAGAAAAGATGGAAAAAGTAGAGAATGGAGCTATCTTTCATAGAGTCTCCCCTGAGAATCATTATGCAGGTTTCTTATGTACAGCATCTTTTTAATTCCCACAAGAATCCTAGGAATTGATGGTTAATAATTTTTGGAGAGATTAAATTTTTTATTTCAGTGTCTCAGATGATCATGAGAGGGTTCTGGAACTCAAATGTGTCTTCTAACTTATTCCTCAGCACAGTTCAGCTATAACACTAATTAGTGCACCCTGACCATAGAACAGAGCATCCGAGAACTTTCTGCATATCAAATGTGAGGGGAATAAAAACAAAATGTATGAGAATAACAAAAATGCTAGTTAGAAACAAATTTAAGAAGCTCTTCATGATGCATAGTCATTAATAAAGAACTGAATACCAATGTATGCTTTGAAACGACTCTCCTAAAAGTGCAAGCGTTATTCAAATGCTATACCCAAGTACTGCATGTAGTGTCTAGAGATTTCTAGGAGAAAGATACCATAAACTAGAAAATACAAATCTGACACCACATGCGGTCCAACATTCTTCTCTTCCATTTCATGCTATTTAAAGGGAAAATGTTCCCATTTAGCCTAGAC
The DNA here is from genome assembly GCA_004027185.1 of Glis glis. Taxonomy (NCBI): domain Eukaryota; kingdom Metazoa; phylum Chordata; class Mammalia; order Rodentia; family Gliridae; genus Glis; species Glis glis. Next base: position 19,229 of record PVJS01027339.1, on the reverse strand, counting down.
CAGGGCTGTAAACTGCAGCAGATACTTTCATTAGAACAACAGAAATTTAAAAATCATAAAAAAATCATAGGGGGTCTAAAAATATGTTCACAGAGGTCAGCTTGTCAAAGGATTTATTGCACCACGCTCCTTAGAATTTGGCCTTTGAACAAAACCATAACCAACATGAAAATGGGAAATTTTTTACAGGGCATAAAAATTATTTTGCTAATTTTAGGTAATGAAATCAGTAAGGATTATATTCTTTGATTATGAAGTCGCATAAGGAAGTTTGAATTTACCACATGGGCTTCAGCTGCGAAGCTCGGTCTTGATTAGGTGTGCACGTGAAGGAGTCTGGAGAGTGCTAGGCAGAGGAATGAACCAGTGTGTCACAAGCTGCTCCCCAATGCTGAGCTGCTCCCCAGTCTGCTTAGTACACAATGTGATGGGAGAACCTCCTTCTTTGGGGTGATCTGGACCCTGTAGAGTCTGTACTTTAATGCCCAGGTCCAGCAGGGCACCTTGACTTTTAGTAGAGAAAGATCAATTTTGCAACCATTTTTTCCCTAAAATTTAAAAATCTTCTGCTAAGACATAATGCCCCAAATCCTAAATTTGTTGAAACTGAACTTCCTGGAGCTGACTATTCTTGCAAAGGTTCAAGGTGACCACAGCTACCCCAAGTGAATGCCAAGCAAGCACAATTTAGGGAAGGAAGGAAGGAAGGAAGGAAGGAAGGAAGGAAGGAAGGAGAAAGAAAAGAAAAGAAAGAAAGAAAGAAAGAAAGAAAGAAAGAAAGAAAGAAAGAAAGACCTAAAATTTATAGTGTCTTGTGCAGAGAAGTCCAAGTCATCTAACATATTACCTCATTTATCAAAACACATTCTATTAGAAAAAAAATTCTGAGGAAAGAAACAAATATAAAAACATTCTTCCAAACACATTAACTATTTATGCAAATTCTAACCTATCACATTTTCAGTAATTTATCCTTTAAATATCAACAGTCATTAATGAAATGTAAAGGAATAAATGGGAATAGATTCTAGTCCCCTATTTATTATTTTAACATAGATATTTTTTCTCTGTTCTAGTTTATGTTTTAGCCTAACAGTTCTTTTATGAAGTCAACATTATTTTAAAATTGTCTTGAGTTGCAGATGTATCATACATTTAGTCTTTCTCACTAATACTCTTTTTTTTTAAGAATAACTCTTTTTTGAAATCTCACACACTTGCAGGGGAGAGTAAAGCAAGCAGGACTGGACAGAGAGAAGCTACCTTGTGAGGCTTTCCCAGCAGAGATTGAGGCTGTTCTACAGGGTTCTCTAGAGCCGGGGAGGTTCTTTGAAGTTTCCCTGACTTGGGGCAAAGGGGATGGCCCTATTACTCTTGCATTACCAGTCGTAAAGGCTGCCCCTAAGAAAGTGTCTGACCTTGAGTCGAGCTCTTCTTTTCAACTAAGTCAAGTCCCAGAGTGATTCAGCTGAGGTTGTTAATGGGCTGCAGCACTCCCAAAGCTGAGGAATGAGTAATTTTATCCTGGGCACTCTCCTGCAAGTAACTTCTGCTTCCCTCGAATAAACTATGTGTACCATATCCTTGCCTCAGGATCTGCTTCTGAAAGAGCCCTCTCTGAGAGAAGTCTGTTGTAAAATAGGAAGGAATCTGACAACATCTGCCATTAATCTACTGAGCATCGCAGGGTTGCAGAGTAATGCAGTGAAAAGCGCAAAATGCCTGAAGTCAACAGAGCTGAGGGAAAGCCATGTCCATACCTCACTACGTGTTTGAACTTGAATAGGATGCCTAATCTTTCTGAGCATCACTTTCCTATCTGTCCAACTAGGAATAATGATAATTCATCTCAGTCTAGTGCATAGGTGAACTAAGCTATCAAATGAGATAAAAGTTTGCCAAGTGTGCAGAGCTTCTTGTATTACAAAGTGCTTGCGCATATTAACTAAACATAAAAAGCCATTACAGCAAGCCCTACGAAACAACAGTTTTAAAATAACTGCGTTAGATAAGTACCTGTTATAATTTCTATTTTCAGCCTACAAAATGTAGAGATATAAAAAGAGCTTTAACATCTTGGTAGAAAATTTAGAAATAAAGTCTCTTTCATTTTTTTTCCGTGTGTGTGTGTGTGTGTGTGTGTGTGTGTGTGTGTGTTACTGAGGATTGAGGATTGAACCCAAGGACATTCTACCTCACAGCTAGACCCCCAGCCCTATTTCTTATTTTGAAACAGGGTCTCACTAAGTTGCTAAGGCTGGCTTCCAACCTGTGAGCCTCATGTCTCAGCCTCCAAAGGACTGAGATTACAGGCATGTGCCACCATGTCTGGCTTAGAAATAGGAATCTCTTTAAGAATTACAATAAGTGAAACTATATTTAATCTTAGCTCTATCATTTTAAATCTGACCTTTAAATAAGTTAGGTATTAACCTCTACTAGCTAAATTTCCTAATTTGTTAAGTGGAAAAAATTATAAGTTCATACAAGATCTCCTTTTTCTAGAATATAAAAAGTATTTAATTATAAAACATTCCTTCATCAGATATTTGTTAAGCCTCTACTATGTGCCAATTATTGTTGTAGGCATCATTAGCTAATTTTCTTTTTGTTATCATTATTATAGCTATTATTATCATCTTTGTTTTGCCACATGAATCCAGAGAGAGGAAAGAAAAATTTCAGGTCCACTTATATATAGTACTTATCTACTGTAAACCTTTGGGGCTTTAGCTGGTTACTTTCCACAAGAAGTTCTTAATTTTACTCTAGCTGAACCATAATATTCTATAAAATTGGACAAAGTTTCCTGCTTTTAGAGTGAAATAATAATTTATTAATAAAACTTATCTTCTGTTTATTGTATTTATTTATTTTTGCTCTCCTTAAATCTCTGGTAGTAGAGGATAGAACTGTAATGAGCAGGCCTGGAGCCTAGAGCAAAGTAATTTAACTCTGTTTCTGTGTGACCTTGGAAGAGTTACTTGATTTTCTTCTGCGTTAGTTTACTTATGTGTGAAATGGAAAAGTGCCTACTTTCTAAAGTAGTTGTGGGGATGAATGAGTTCCTATGGACAGCATGATTAAAAGGGAGCCAGTCCATAGTCAACACTCAAGTGTTTCCTCTTCCTTATTCTAATTACTAGAAAGTAACAGAAGATGCTAATTTACCACACATCTGAATACTGTTATTTTAAATTTACTGCACCCGTATTCCATTGAGTCCCACAAAAATTACTAGGACCTTCAGATATCCTGTTGCTTTCCTCAGTTAATAATTAGAGAATAGTTCAGGCTTCCTTGCTTCATTGCAATTCAAATGACACATAATTTTGACCTCTTCTCTTAGAATGTGAAAATTACCTGGATCGTAACCAGCGAGAACTTTTATTCAGTAATATTTGTTATTTTTCCTGGTAAATAGAATTATGTTCCTATGGGACAGAGGTCGAAAATGACATAATTTTAATTATAGATCTACTTTTAGGGGGATGTTTGTTGTAATGAGCACACAAATTTAAAAAGCAGAAACTGAAAACCATTTGATAAAACATTCCAAACAGTGTTTCCCTGTTCTCGGTTTTGTTTTTATTCTTTGCTTTTGTTAACATTATTTTTCCACTGCTATGTTAATACAAATATCTTTACACTTGGTTCTTTTTCCTGTTGTTTTGTCATTACTCATTCTTTCTGCGTTTGCATTTGTCCTCAGAATTGACTACTTCTGTGCTCTCCTTGGTTTACACTGCTATAGTAACAGTTGTAAGCTCTTCTTGAAACTGTTGATCTAGTATGTCAATCTCTTTTTTATTGTTATTTGTATGTCTCATTATATGGCAATCAGGTGTGAAAGTTAATGATAACATGCTTTTCTTCAGTTCATATTATAAGCCAAATATTGTACAAAGTACTGTACATGTTATTTATTTTTCATGAAATACTTTGAGGTCAATATTATTATCTCCCATTTCTCAACAAGAAAACTGATGCTCAGAGAATTTAAATAATATCCCCATGTTCAAAGCTTAGCATTATGTGGTTTTCCTTTCAGATTTTAATATTTTATTGAAAATGAGTACCCCTCCGATTATATCAGATCTTCATTTTATATTCTGCTTTAGTATTCTACATTTTTTCATAGCACTTATCATAATTTACACTGTTGAATTACTTATTTCCCCATAACAATGTAAATACTAGAGGTAAAAGTGCTTTGGTTCTTTTACTCATTCTTATTTTTCCAGTACATAATATATTGCCTGGTACAAAAAGGGCAGGTAATCAATGTATACTGAATGAATATATGGAACCTAACTGACAAATGTTTAAAAATTCCTGAATATTCACATTTGAAGAGGTAGAAATGCTGTACTTCTACCACGTATCTAAAGGAAAAGTCAGACCTTCTGTTGTAAGCAGGTATTAACACTACAAGGAAAGCATCGCAGTTCAAAATTAGTGCCAAACTTACTGTAAAAACAAAGAACAATTTCTATTCTGAAATGATTATAGACTCCCAAGAAATTGAAAAGTAGTCCATAGAGCCCCATGAATTTATTTCTTAATGATACTATATATATATATACTCACTGTGTTAGCTTTTTGCCTCTGACAAAACACCTGAGATAATCAAATTAAAAGGAGGAAAGGTTTATTTTGACTCACAGTTTCAGAGGTTTTAGTCAATAGTCACTTGGTCCTGTTGCTTTGGGCTGGTGGTGGCACCATACGTGGGGATAGGAACACATGGAAGAGGAGCTGCTCACCTCCTGGTAACCGCCAGGAAGCAAAGAGAGAGCAAGAAGCCAACATGGTGGTGCCTGCCTGTAACCAGTACTTGGGAGGCTGAGACAGGAGGATTGCAGGTCTGAGGCCAGCCACAGCAATTTAGCGAGGCTCTCAGCAACTTGATGAGACCTGTTTCAAAATTTAAAAACAAAATAGGGCTTGAGGTAAAGCTCAGAGGTAAAATGTCCCTGGGTTCAATCCCCACTAACACACACACACAAAAAAAGAAAGAAAGAAAGAAAGAAAAACATAAGAGAGAAACAAGAGGAAGGGACCAGCATCTCCATATTCCTTTCAAAAGCAGGCCCCCAATGACCTAACTTCCTTCCACTAGGCCCAACTTCCTAAAGGGTCTACTGCTTCACAATAGCAACATGGTCTGGGGACTGAGCCTTTAAGTCATGGGCATTTGGGGGTCATTCCTGATCCAACCATACCAATGAAATGTTGTGATGGAATAAGAACTTGCCTTCCTGCCATAGCAACTAGAAAAAATCAGGCGAAAGTATACTAAACAACTATGTTGACATATGACAATAGGTAGTCTTTTTTAGCCTTCTATACAGGGTTGCGATTTTGTGATTCCTCAGAAAAAGGAAACGAAGTGAGTTCAATGACCATCCTGGCATTCTACATAGAGCAGAGAGAGACAGGGAACCCAAGGACAAAATATTCATCACACTGAGTTGAAGAGACAGATTACAGAGTGGGAAGAGGGACTAAGGATTGCTAGAAGTAATAGGGCAAAGTATGAAAAGAGGAGGGTCAGAAAAGAATGGTTCCCGATATTTGTAAAATTAGCCTATTGAGTCTCTTCCAACAGTAAATTGTGGTATATATGGGGAAAATCCATTGGGCTAGGCAAGTGCAAAGAATTCCAAGTGAAATAATCCCTAGAGATCACACTGCACCAAGAGGTAGGAAACTTCTGACAAGCCAGGGTAGAATGACCTTGAGAAATATCCAGGAAATTCATGAGGTCCCCCGAAGGGCCATGCCTTAAGAGTCACACAAATTAGTCTTATAGTAAAGGCTAATGGAAACATGCCATAGCAATTTTTAAAACCAAGCCTCAAAAATAATAAGCAGATCCACAGGTATATTACTGTTACCCACAACAAAATTCAACTTTCTTTTATTTTATTTATTTATTTATTTATTTATTTATTTATTTATTTTTTGCAGTACCAGGGATTGAACCCAGGGGCGTTCTACCTCCGCGCTACACCCCCGGCCCTATTTTTTTATACTTTATTTTGAAACCAGGTCTCACGAAGTTGCGGAGGGCCTCACTAAGTAGAGAGAGAGAGAGAGAGAGAGAGAGAGAGAGAGAGTGAGCTGAGGCTGGCCGCAAACCCAGATCCTCCAGTCTCAGCATCCCAAAGTATTGGGATTACAAGCGTGCGCCACCACGCCCAGCTTCTTCCACTTTCTTTTAAAAAGGCAACAAAATACAGTCACTCAAAAGTGTAATATTCTCAGTGATAAGCATCTAATAAAAATTGTTAGACATATGAAGCACATGAAAATCCATAACTTGGAAAGTCAGTCAATAGAAACAGACTAAAAAATGTCAGGATGATTGAATTAATAGAGAAGAAATTTGAAAAAAAGTTATTACAAACGTTACAAGGATTTATTAACATAATAAGTAAAGAAATAAAAGAGATGAGATAGAACCAAAAGAAATTTTTCGATCTAAAACTTAACAGACTTGAAATGAAGAATTTACTGGTTGGGTTTAATAGAAGATAAGACAGGACAAAAGAAATGATCAGTAAACATGAAGACAGTGGCAAAAAGCATCTATACTGAACCACACACGCAAAAGATTGAAAAAAATGAACAATCCATCAGTGACTCACAGAATGAAATCACGAATCTGAAACATGTATAATTGGAATTACAGAGGAGGAGAGGAGAAAAATATTTGAAGTATAATAGCCAAAACGTTTAAAATCTGATGAAAATTGTAAGTACATAGATGAAAGAAGGAAATAAAACAAAAGCAGGAATATCACAAAGAAAATAATACCAAGACGCATCACAATAAAGTCACTGAACATCGATCATAAAGAACACACTGTAAAATCATCCATATGAAGTAAATGGTATATGGGATATTGTTATACAAAGGAAAGGACAAAGTACAAGAATCACAGAATTCATCAGAATAATGCAAACCAGGGACAGCGCAATGGAACCCTCAAAATACTTGAAGAAAAAAAAAAAAACCCCTGTCAACCTAGAATTCAATACATGGTAAAAAAAAAATCTTCTAAATATATAGGCAAAAGAAAAAACACTACCAAAATATTTAGAGGAAATTCTTCAGAATGATAGAAAGTAGCACAAGTGAAAACATGGATTTATACAAAGGAATTAAAGGCTAGAAATGATAAATATGTGATGAAATATAAAATAAGCTGAAAATAGGCCCATGAATGTACAATCAGTTAAATTTTAAGAAGGATTCCAAGGGGAATCAATCGGGAGTAGATGATGTTTTCCAAATACTGTTGGAAATTCTATATATTATTTATTTGGGGTTTAATTCCATTTATTACTTTCTTTGGTAAGACATACAGTTAATGTTTTGCTCTTTTTAATAGAGATGTTTTATGCTATAAATTTTTCTCTAAAAATGTATAATGCTTCAGCTATATTCCGTAATTATGATAAATGGTATTTACCTTATCATATGCTTAAAAAATAATCACCACTAAACTAAAATCAAGTTTCTTTTGCATTTTACATATAACCAGAGTAGGTAGATCTAATAAGACCAAAAGTACCTTTGGGATTTTGTCTCTCTACTGCTAAGCCATACATAAAAGAGTCCAATTAACATTGGCTACGTTGGAATGGTAATTATAATTAATATATAATAAAAATGTAAAACTCACAAATTTATATAGAGAGAAACTATTTACCAAGACTTCTCTGAAAATATGGCTTCATCCATTCTTCAACAAAAGAGTAATCTCTTAAATAGTCACATATTCTTAAAATGATAATTAGAAAGATAATCAAAATTCATTCTGATGCAGAAGAATTTCAAGTATTTTCAGTTTGATTCCAAAAATCCAAACAGTTCATTTAAAGGTTAAATTAAACATTAATAAATCTCTTTTCAGAATCTGAAGTTGGTGGGAAAATCAACTCACGGAAGAAATAGGCTCTTCTTGTCATTAACTGTCTTTAGATCCACTGGCAACAATGAACGTCAGCTAGGGTGAGAAGAAGGCAAACACAGATGGGCAAGACAAGTGAAAACCTTTAGGATCGGTTCACCTGCAGAGGTCCAGACCTTCTTTTTGTAAAAGCTAGTTGGGAAGGGACAACTCTGGATCTATCCTCTAGCAACTGGATCATTCTTAAGCAATTCGCTCCATCATGTTCTGAGTGATAGATACTTATTGAATCTTTGGTGTCAGGAATTTATGTTTTCCTAGTTCAAAGCTGGTACTCTCCAGCATTTGATAGCTTTTCTCTTGGTGCCACCTCCTCCTCCTCCTCCTGCTTTTCCTCCTCCTCCTTCTCCTCCTCCTCCTGCTCTTTCTCCTCCTCCTCCTTCTCCCTCTTCTTCTTCATTTTAACCCAGGGACATTCTATATCTGAGCTACACCAGCCTGATTTTATTTTTTATTTTGAAATGAGGTTTTGCTGAGTTGCCGAGGCTGGCCTTGAACCTGTGATCCCCCTGTCTCAGCCTCCCTGAGATTACAGCCATGTGCCACCACAACTGGCTCTTGCCTATATATTTCTGATGACTCTCTAGACTGTTATTTTCTAACATGACTTAATTTTTTTAAGTAGTCTTTACATTTAGATCAGTTTTAAGTTCACAACAAAACTGAGCAGTGGCTACAAGAATTTCTCCTATACCTCCTGGCCTCATGCATGCATAGCCTCCCCCGTTATCAATATTCCCAATCAGAATGATACAATTTTACAACCAATGAATGCATATTGGCACATAATTATCACCCAAATCCCATAGGTTACATTAGGGCTCACTTTTGGTATTGCATATTCTATGGGTTTGAACAAATGTATAGTGACGTGTACCCACCATGTCACTATACTTTATTCTATACAATAGTTTACAGTATCACATAGAATAGTTTCACTGTTATAAAAATCCACTGTGCTCTGGCCCCAGATAACACTGATCTTTTCATTGTCTCCAAAGTTTTGCCTTTTATAGAATAGCATGTAGTTAGAACCATACTGTGTTTAGCTTGTTCACACTGACTTCTTTTGCTTAATAATATTCATTTAAATATCTTCTATGTGCTTTTAGGAACTTGATAGCTCATCTCCTTTTTTAGCACTGTGCAATATTTCTTTAGCACTGCACAATATTCCATTTTCTGAAGGTACCATAATTTATCTATCCATTTGGTTACAAAAGACATCTTGGTTGCTTCCAAGTTTGGACAATAAGTAAAGTTACTCTAATCATCTGTTTTGTGTGGACATAAGTTTTTAACTTCTTTGGCTAATACCAAGAAGTATGATTGCCGGATCAAATATAAGACTATGTTTAGTTTTATAAGAAGCCACCAAAGTGTTTTCCAAAGTGGCTGTACCTTTTTGCATTCCTACTAGAAATGAATTAGGGTTCCTGTTGCTCCATTCTTGTCATCTTTGATATTGTTAATGCTCAGGATTTTGACTACTTTAATAGGTATGCACTGATATTTTGTTGTTTTTTAAAATTGCATTTCCCTTATGATATATTATGTCTAATATTTTTATGTTTATTATGAAAAAATATATTTAATGTGCATATTTCATATATTTTATTTGATAAAGTGTCTTTTAAGGGTTTTAACCCATTTTAAGTTAGCTTTTTATGTTTTATTGTTGAGTTTTAAGAGTTCTTTGTATATTTGGAATAGCAGTCTCTTAAATATATGTCTATTGCAAATATTTTCTCAGTTTATGATTTGGCTTTTCATCACTTGACTGTGTCTTTCACAGAACAGATTTTTTTTTATTTTAATGAAGTCTGACATGGATGTTTTTCTCTGTGCCTTTGGTGTTACAATTTTAGAAATCATCACCATTTCCAAGATCATCTGGATTTTCTCCTATGTTATCTTCTAGAAATTTTGCAACTCTGCATTTTACAATAGGTCTTTGATCCATTCTGAGTTAAATTTTATAAAGGATATAAAGCCTATTTCTAGGGTTTTTTTGTTGTTGTTGTTGGCATTTAGATGTCCAGTTATTAAGCACTGTTTTTTGGATGGCTATCTTTTCTCCTTCATCAAAGATGAGTTAGCTATTATTGATGGGGAGCTATTTCTGGGCTCTTTATTCTCTTCCATTGAGTATCTATTCTTTCACACTCTCTAGATGACTATCACATTACCGTGAATCTTGAAGTCAGGTAACATCAGTCCTTCACCTTTGTTATTCTTCAATATGATGCTGAGCATTCTGGATCTTTTGCCTCTCCATAAAACCTTTAGAGTCAACTTGTAAATACCCACAATATACACAAAAAATAAGTTGCTGAGATTTTAATTGGGATTGTATAAATCACTATAGAAAAATTGACATCTTGATAATATCTAGTCTTCCTGTCCATGAACATGAAATATATCATTTATTTAGTTATTTAATTTTTTCTTCAGCCTTTTGTAATTCTCTTCATACATTCAGGTACATATTTTGTTAGACTTATACATATATATTTCGTTTGATTGAATGTTGATTTAAGTTATATTGTGTTTTTAATTTCAGATTCCACTGTCAATTCCTGGTACATAGGAAAGTGATTTACTTTTTTTTGGTTTAATTTTAACTTTGCATGCTGTTACACTACTCATATACATGAGTATATATCTATGTATATATATATATGAGTATATATATATTTAATTACAGAAAGGTTTTTTGTCTATTCTTTTCAATTTTCTACATAGACAGTCATGTCATCTGTGAGCAAAGAAAATTTCATTTCTCCCTTCCTTTTTTCCCTTTTGTTTTTATTATATTAGCTAGGACTAATTATTTTTTCATGCTTCTTTTGAACAGAGCTAAGCTTATCAGTGTTTATATTTTCATAGAACTGGTTCAAAAAGTTTTGGGGCAAACTGGGTTTTTCCACCATTTACATAAAATGAGCTTTCCACAGATTGAAAAAGTCTTAAAATTCAGAAAACTATGTAAATGCTAAATTCAGCCAAACATCCTACTCTTTCACAGAAGCTAAGTTGGAGCCTGATCATGGGCAGCACTGTGTTGTTCCGTGTTCTGATGGTCAGAACAAAGTCAAGCTCTGTAGACTTTCCATTTCCATGGTACTAAAGCTCAACACAGAGCCCCATCTGGTAGCTTTGGCTCTAGTAAACTAGAATATACCCAAGAGTTTTTCCTGGAACCCAACCTACCTGGAACCAGGACAAATCCTCAGTGGATCTGGACAAATAGAAGAATATCTACATTAAAAATTTGCAAATTTTCGTTACTATTCAATACACCTTTTTTCTATCCTTTGTCAAATTTTTATTTAAAATATTTTATATTTTTATTATTAAATATATTAGAAATATAGTATCAAAATCATATTTATTTATAATAGTCTATAATATAGAATGTATTTATATATATAATAAAATGGGTATTAGAAAAATTTTGAACATAAGAAGCAAAAGGATAGTACTACCAAATTTCTTATTCAACAACTATTAACATTGTGGTGAATTATTGTTTCAAATTTCAGATGAGGTTTATACTACATTTTTGTTAAATATTAGTACTATTCTATATCCTTGCTAATTTTTAGTCTGATTTATCAGTTATAAGAAAGATATGCACTTGGTTTGTATCAAGTTAGAGATTATTGCCTATATTTCTAGTTTTCTGAATATTTTCATTAAAAATGCAATTACACATCACCAAATTACTTTTCTGCATATATTGAAACAATCATATTTTTTTCTTACTATAAAATACAGTAGTGAATTCTATTAAAGGGTAATACCTCTTTGTTGCTTTAATTAGTTTAATTAATTGTCTTCAATTAAATTGAAACTTAGAAATAGAGAACAGGAATTCCAAGTAAGTTTGAAAACTACTCTCACAACAGTGTGGAATCATTGAAGCCAAGGTTACAGGGTGTTTTCATTGAAGGGGATAGACAACTAACAAGAATACTAAAAAAGCATTTAGTAAATTGTATAATACAACCAAGAAGGCAAATCTAGAAAGACTGGGTTTTCTGTGTTTGGGGGGGATAATCCAAACTATCATGGTTCAATGATACAGTAAGAAGTGACAGAATGACAAAATCAGATCTATACTTGATCATCCTCACTGTGCCTCAAAGCCCAGAGGTTGCTTTTATGAGAGAGAACAAAACCTCCATGTGAAAACTCTACCTTCTTCATCCCAAGTACCACCCACCTATGTCTGTAGAGACACAACTGCCAAAGAACATTTCCTTTGTCTTTTAGAAACATGGCCTATACTAGAAAAATAACTGGCGCGATTATAATTACTGGCATATCATCTTAGCATGGGATATAAATTATCATAAATTGCCTTTTATTTAAAAAACTACTGGGGTAGATATAAAACAGAAAAATTCTGAAGAAAAAGTTTATTAATTTTATATTTTAATATTATTTTACAAAATAAAACTACCTGTGACCTTCAGGTAGAGAAAAAACCCACATTTTATAATTGAAGCTATTTCCCAATTTCTTACAAGTAGTCCACTATTATATTATTACCCTGTAACAACCTAATTCTCATTTATATTTTACTAAGCTCTCTGCCAAACTGAGATGTTAATCAAAACATGGATAGGAAAATGATGTAAATCCTTATGTTCAATGCTATGACTATCTGGTTTATTCCTGTAATGATTTAAAATGCCTTACGCACAGGCTTTAGACCAGAATTAGTGTAATCATCCATTCACAGGTCTAATGCATAGCACCCAGTCTTCATTTACCATTAATGCTAGTGGTATAATAAGTTTTTAAAATGAGTACTGTGATTTATAAGCTTAATGAATAAATTCTTTACTCATTTGCACTTCTCAAGTTGTGATAGAGTTCCTGTTTATCCGTTTATTTTCCTAAACTGAATAATTAATTTTGAGTTTTGAAATATTAAATGGTGATTTACAAGTAATCTTCCAACATGGCATATTCTGCTTTTTGTCTTCTTCAATTCCTAGCTGACTTCTCTGCATATCCATTTTCAAGACTGATATTTCATGCATTTGAGATTATTTAATCTAATAAGTGAGAAGAGAAAAATAAGACCACAAATATTGTACATAAAACTTTCACTGTATTCATTAATTTCTTTAGTGAACCAAATGGTTATTCTTGCATCAAAACAAAATGCAAACTGTCAGTACTTTCCTTCTCTTTAATTTTTATGATTTATAATGGAAATAATTGAGTTTTTCAATCACTATTTGCAGTACATTATAATTGTACTTATAGAATATAATATATCTAGAAAATGACATCTTGTTATTGATTACTTCCATATTAACATGCAAATAAAAAATCCTTTTTCTCAATAAACATTTATAACATCTTTATAAATATTGGGACTGAGCTAAAATGATGATGTTATGTGTCTTATATTGCATTATTGAAACTACAAGTACTAAAATTAAATAAAAATAAAAATGCCCAATTTTTCACACACAAAATAATTCCCCTTTAAACTAAATTACTGACCTCCAATCAATAAGGCTGATAGGTCACTAAATGCCTTATAATCTAAATACACAGGAAGTCCAGAGAAAATATGGCAACATATTTATATTACAACTTGAAACCATGAACAAATTATCTAGAAATGCAAAGTGCTCAGAAGCACTCAAAAGAGAACAGCCAGGACCTGCAATTTTATTCCCCCATGGGATAAGGGTCCATGCTAAGGATCTGTTATACATGGTTTAAGCCAGGATATCACAAAACATTTCTCTATTATACAAAAATAAGTAGGAAAACTTTACATACCAGCCCATGAAAGCAAAGAGGGAGCTTGCCATCTTTCTGTGGCCATAGGCAGAAATAAAGTAAACAACAGGGACACTGAACCTAGCCCCTCGACCACATCCATGTTAAGGCCAAAATGCAATTCTTGTGATGATGACTCTCAAAGCAAACACTGAACTTAAAAATATTTTGCAATCAATAAAATGCATTGGGCCTTAAATAAGCAAATATAAGATCATTTTTATAAAATAATTTCTATAACTTGAGCACTCCCATAGAAAACAAGTATCAGAAGTTGCAAACCACCATTTTTAAATACTACAACATTATAAGCCAGAATGATTATATTACTCTAAAAGTGACATTCAGACTACAAATGTTTTAAATATTCAAAGATAAAAATGTAATGGAAATCAATGTTTTAAATATTCAAAGATAAAAATGTAATAGAAATCATAAGACAACAACAGGACAGTGTGAAATAAAGTGATTCTCTCTGAACTTTGAATTCAAAGAGAAGGGGTTGTAGTAGAACATTCGGAGAGACTAATATGTCTCCCGAACATTTGGGATCAGTTTATGAGTCAAGCCTGAAATATCATGAAGGACTGGAGATAAGTGGACCTCCTGATCTGAAGGTAAGCTAAAGATAAAGTGCTATTTCATTTTGATACATGCTTTTGGTATCTTTCAAGACCAAGAATGTATGAGTGATTCACTTGTGTCAGATAAGGTCTAGGTAAAAGAGAGAGCATCCCTGGAGGAAGAAATATAGTAAGAATTGGACATATCGCTAGATAGCAAGGCACTTACAAAACAGGCAGTAAAAGTTGGGACTCAGGACACATTCTTCCTAATCTAAGAAATGTAGATGAGAGTTCCCAGGAGATAGGCAGGAGAAAGGGCAAAACATTTGAAGACCCATCAGGGTACCCATAAGAGAAAAATTATTTTTTATAAGCCTGCCCCTGCTCTATACCCAGGTAGGCTGACCTTATTGATTTTGTGAAGTCTCTAGGAGCTGGCTAGTTTCAGCCAGTGGAAGAGACTGAAGGATATTGGAGGGTGGGGTGAGAGAATTTGGTTTAGTTATCCCCTTGGCTTCCATGCATCTGGGCTACAAATTGAGAGTGATTGTATTCCTCCACTTAAGGCCAAAGTTGATGAGTGATTTCAGGGATAGTAGACTCTTTTCGCCGTTACTTTCCAAGGAAAGCCTGTAGAAACTTAAGACAAAGAGAAAAACAAATACAGCTCCCCAAACTAAGCTTCAGATTTTTTTTAATTCATTTGGATCAAGCTAAGGGTGGGGAGAAGTTTCAGCATTAAATTGAGTTTGGGAGAGGATTAAAGATGGTAGAATAGAGGAAGACAGTGTGTTCTGGTTGCTCTGAGACTTGGAACTCAAACAGTGGGAAGACTGCTTCTTGACAAGAGAAGAAAAGCAGTCAGAACTTGTCAGAACCCAGCCAAGAAGGTTCGTCTGGTAAGGAGGCATACTAGGGCCTGTGAGGAAAGCTCCAGGAAAGGATAAAGGGTCCTTGACTCGGTACTCCTCATATCTGGACATAACCCTTGGATGTGCATTCGTGCTCCTTCCGATAACATCTAGCAGTACATTAAACAAAGGAATGGCTTTAATTACTTTGGTTTCGAAGTTCTACGTATTAGCTTGTTCCATAATATTTGCTTTATGCGCTCATATTTCCCTTGAGTGAACTTTCTTCCTTACAAATATCCTGTACGCTGGAATAAACTTTGTCAGTAGCATAAGGCTGATGTCCACCTCATGTCTTTGGCCCCAGTTCCCCAAGTCCCAGCTAACACGATTCAGCAGTTGGCCTAAGTGGCTGACAAGAATGCAACAGAATAAAGACAGTAGAATGGATGCAGCACAGAGAGCAGAGGAATGAAAAGAACTCCATTCATCTCATCTGGTGACTGGAGAGTTGAAGCAGGCACCATCTTGGTGAGTCCATGCCGGGGCTGGCAGCTACTGGGACAAGCGGCTCTCAGAGACCCATTCCAGTAAAGAAGAAGCTAAATCTTGTCAAGTCAGTGATTGCAGAAAACCATCATCAAAAGCAAGCATATTCTTCTCTCCATGCTTGAATACCTCAAGACGGTGACTCCCCAGACCTCCCAGCCAAATTGCCCAGCAAACCCCTGAGGCTGCAGCTGAACATGGACTGAGAAATTACATGACCTTCCTTCAGAGACCCCAGTGGCTACAACCTGCCTAGTCAAGACCCCTGTGAACCTGTACAAACCAACAAAACTACCCAGTGAACTCCTCTGGCTGCAGATGAACTCATCCCTTCCTGCAGGGACCTGAGCGACATTCAAAATCACAAGTTTACAAACCATCCCAGCAGGAGCCTGCGCAGCTACAGGGACTTGCTTTGGAATGAACAGACCAGAGGGGTCTGTGAGTTGGAAAATCATCTCTATGGAATTGGGGATAGGGGCTACATTTGGACACAACAGAAATGTGGATTACAGAGTGTAGAGACACTCTGGTGGGCTGGATCTAGGGTCAGCAGTTTGCTGGGTCCTAAGATTGGAAGTAAGTTACGCCACTGCAGGATCTGCAGCAGTCACCACAGAACTGCCAGCAGTGGTGTCTGTGGGGTGAAATAACTCAGCCAACCATGCTGTAGGCTCAGGTTATAAACTCATGCCTGGCAGTGTTTAGACACCACAAACACCAAGGCCAGAGGCCAACTATATCTCACATGATCTAAGCTGCTCAGAGTAACAGCAGTGTCCCTGGGGATAAATAACTGAGCTGCCCAAGCCCCAGGCTCAGAATGGTACAATCTCTCCTTACCAGAGCTTGGGCCATGAAAGCAGGGAGGTGAGGGGCCAGTAGAGGTTAATATGATTGCAGCTACAGGCTGGGAACATAGTACTCTCTACCAGCAGAGTTTGGGCATGGTGATTATACATGCCAGTGACTAAAAGACCTCCACATGATCACAACCAGCGGATCAGCAGTACCTGGGCCATCAAAGCACAGCCAGCTAGGCCACAAGTTTGGAACACAGGAATTTCTGGCCCTGCTGAGCTTAGGCCCAGTGACTGCAGAGACCTAATGTCAATGTTCTTCATTGTTTCATGGGTTTACAACGAACAGAGCAGTGGTGGTGTCCGTGGGGCATTTAATCCTAATCAACTGGCCACAGGATATGAACGGAACATCATAGGCTCTGATGCTGATGAGTTTTGACCTGGAGAGCAAAGTTGCCTGCAGCCAATTAGAGATTCCTGTTTGCCTGCACTTACTAAAAATTATACCCTGTTAAAGAGATTCTGGGGGGACAAACTCAAAAGTCTGATTATATGATATTGATTCATTGAGGCAAATATATAACCCCAGCATAAGCCTTATTATAAGAGGATAACAAACAGACACAGGATTCTCACACAAAGAGGAGGAGGATTCCAAGAAAATAGAAATACAAACCTGAGAACTCTGAAAACATGAGAATGAAGAACAAAAAGGAAACAATAAACTCCCACAACTCAACAAGGGAGATCACCAATAAAGAGCTGCAGAAAATGCCAGAAGGGTAATTCAGAATTTTTATTTTCAATGTGATCAAAGGCCTCAGAAATGAAATCAGAGAAAGTTTACAAAAAATGAATAGAGAAATTGAGGCCCTAAGTAAGAACCAAAAAGAGGCTTTGAGCAAAATGAAGGAGTCATAAATGAATTAAAGACCTCAATAGAGACCGCTTCTAGCAGAATAGACCCCATGCAAAATAGAGTATCACTCTTAGAAGACTGCTCATTCAAAATCAACCACACCTTCAACAATAAAGAGAAGACAATATGACAACATGACCAGAACATCCAAGAAATATGGGATATGAAGATATGAAGTGACCTAACTTAAGGATAACAGACATTGAAGAAGGTCTAGAAGCACAAACCAAGGGCATTAGAAATCTCTTCAGAAAAATAGCATCAGAGAATTTCCCAAAGATAGAAAAATAGTTGGACATCCACATACAGGAGATATTCAGGACTCCAACAAGACAAGGTCAAAGAAGAACTTCTCCACACCACATAATAATTAAAGTTACTAACATAGAGGTAAAGAAAGGAGTCTTAAAGGCATCAAGAACAAAATAATGGGTGACATTCAATGGCAAAGAATAAGAATCACTCCATACTTCTCAACCCAAGTCATGAAAGCCAGAAGGGACTGGTATGATGTACTCAAAACGCTGAAGGAAAACAACTTCCAACCAAGACTGCTATATCCAGCAAAGATATTATTAAAAATTGACAGAGAAATAGAAAGCTTCCAAGACAAGCAGAAACTAAAAGACTTCATGACTACAAAGCCGGCACTAGAGAAAATACTTAAATAAAACACAAAGAAGAAAAAAGAAATTAATACCAGAACCAGAGAATGGGTGAATTCCACCAGTTGGGCAACTAAGCAAAGAAGAAATAGCACTATATCAAACAAAAATATAATTTAAAATGACAGGAAATAAAAATCATCTCTCAATAATAACATTGAATGTCAAAGGCTAAACTCCCCAATAAAAAAAGGCATAGACTGGCAATGTGGATTAAAGAACATAATCCAACTACAAGCTACTTGCAAGAAACTCACTTTACAGGCAAAAATATTCATAGGCAAAACGTTAAAGGAGTGAAAAAGTTAGACCATTCAAATGGAGGCCAAAAACAAGCAGGAGTAACAATGCTCAAATCTGACAAAGATATAAAGTAGGTCACTTCTTACTAATAAAAAGAACAATACAACAAGAAGATGTAATGTTAGTAAACATTTATACCCCAAATGTGGGGCCACCCACTTTTATAAAACAAACTCTTTGGGAAGTTAGGTCTCAAATAGGCCCAAATGCAATAATATTGGAAGACTTCAACGCTCACACCACTAGACCGATGTTCCAGGCAAAAGTTGAGTAAACACTCCTCAGACATAAAGAACACAATAAACAAAATGGACCTAATAGATAAAATATTTCAACAAACAACAGCTGAATACATATTATTCTCAGTTTCTCATGGGACCATATCCAAAATAGACCATATTCTGGGCCACAAAGCAAGTACCAGCATATTAAAAAAATGTAATATAATTCCTTGCATCTTTTCAAATCATAATGGAATGAAAATAGAAATCAACAGGAAGACAAAAAGAAATTTCATTAAAAAAATGGAGTCCTAAAGATACACTTTTGAATGAGGATTGGATCATAGAAAAAATAAGGGAGAGGCCGGGCGTGGTGGCGCACGCTTGTAATCCCAGTACTTTGGGAGGCGGAGACCGGAGGATCTGGGTTCGCGGCCAACCTCAGCGCGCATACGCTCTCTCTTCTCTCTCCTCTCTCTCTCTCTCTCTCTCTCTAGTGAGGCCCTCCGCAACTTCGTGAGACCCGGTTTCAAAATAAAGCATAAAAAAAAAAGAGGGC
>PVJS01027338.1:0-26320 GCA_004027185.1 Glis glis | reverse complement strand
CCCCCACCTTTCTTAGATGACCCCAACCTGTATCCCCACCTTTCTTAGATGACCCCCAACCTGTATCCCCACCTTTATTAAGTTAATTAAAAACCTTTGCCTTAAAAAAAAAAAAAAAAGAAGCCGATGCTCACCATGAGATCTGGGAAGCCAACCACGATGGTAGCGTAACTGTTCTCGTCTGAGAGAATTCGGTTGGGAGAGGCAATCTTTTGTCCCACAGCTGAACTTAGATTTTCAGATGAAAGTTGGTCACTTGAAATTTTGTGAGGTATGCTGACCTCTGCTTCTGAAAGTGCCAGAAACACATTAGATACCACATGCCCCTAAAATGCTCCAGGAATTAGTTTTTGCAAGATTTCATTTTTAACAACACAAACAGAAAAGAACAAGGTAAACAAAAGAAAACACTTTAAATTACATTCATGCTTTTTTGTCTGAGAAAACTCTGTTTTTGAAATCAAAGCATTTTCCTAAAGTGATTCCAAGTATTTATGAAATTCACAATTTTATTAGCAATGAATATTATCAGTAATAGTTCCCTGAAGAAAAGATGCAAAATGGACCCAACCCAGTGTTGGCAATGGCATGTTTTAGATTTTTTTTCTATAAGTACTATTTGGTTTCCTGAACTATGATGAATTGAAAAGAAATTTTGAGCCGGGCATGGTGGTATATGCCTGAAATCCTAGTATTTGGGAGGCTGACACAGGAGGATCACAGGTTTGAGGACAGTTTCAGCAAGTAGTGAGATTCTCATTAACCTAGTGAGACACTGTTTCAAAATAAAAATAAAAGAGGGCTGGTATAAATAAATAAATAAATATTAAAATGTTGCCATAAAAATAGGGCTGGGGTGTAGCTCAGAGGTAGAATGCCACTGGGTTTAATCCTCAGTACCACACACAAAAAAAAAAAAGAAAGAAAAGAAATTTTGATGGCCTGTGGGAAAAAGATGCTATTCTAAATTAAACTTGGAATTAAGTGTAAGTAAAAATTATGATTTCTTAGTAAAAAATTTCATAGACAGAGTTTAAAAGAATGAGCTCCCAGCTGGGTGTGGGGGCACATGCCTGTAATCTCAGTACTTGGGAGGCTGAGACAGGAGGATCACAGGTTCACGGCCAGTCTTGGCAAGTAGCAATACTCTCAGCAACTTAGCGAGACCTTGTTTCAAAATAAAAAATAAAGTAGGGCTGGGGGATGTAGCTCAGAGGTACAATGCCCGTGGGTTCAATACCTGGTACCACACATACACAAAGTGAACTCTTACAATTCTTTGAAAAGTGGTAGATTCTTACTTCCTGTTTCTAGTGTAGTGACTAAGTTTATTCTTCTGTTATAAACATCACATAGGCTGATGTTATTGTTCTTTAATGAATCTAGAGAAGAGTATGTGTAGAAGCATGCACCCACACAGCCATAAACACAGAGAATATTGTATTTACCTTGTGTAACTCCAAACCCTGTGCTGGGCAGCTCCTCTTGCAACATGTACAGCTGGCAAACCCCACTGTCCTCCGATTCAATGTGTGCGGGCTTAGTTAAAAGATATTTTCTGTTGACAAACAAGATATCTAATTTAAGTGGAAAGTTTTTCTTTTTCTAAAAATCATCAGGGGAAAACAAGAAAAATTAGAGGTTGTTTTCCTCCCCAAACCATTTTTAAAATAGCTGAGTATAATCTGTGGTTTCACCATTTTATCATGAATTAGCAATAACTTCTCAACACTCTTGTAAAGTGTAACACCAAATGACATTGCAATAAGTGCAAACAAGGGCTGTATGTTTCTTCTCATATGTGCTAGAGAGAATTTGGGAAACAAAGGAGACTTGAGATAAATGAGAGACTCCAGTAAAATAGTGAAAGAAGGGGATAAAGGGAAGGAGGTGTGTGTGGGGAGATGTGATGAAGGAAACAGCTCAAATAATGCCATGGACATATACAAAGTTATCAACACCAATCTCAACGACGTGTACAGGGAAGGGGAGGGAGCGGGTGGGATCCGGAGGGAAACGCCCCAACCGCTGCGTGTATGTGTGTTTCTATCACTCTGGACCTCCTTATGATGCATAATTACACTGCACCGATAAAACTACATTAAAAATAAATTAAAAAATTAGTCTGAAACAAATATTTTTGTAAATCAGTCCTCTGTCACAAATAATTTATGAAATACAAACTTAGAAGGTTAAAAAATGCAAACCCCAAGTCCAACATTTCCTATATGAGAAAGGCTCATTTAAAAAAAAGTAAAGTAATTCTAATGGGGGCACACCCTTATTATCATGGAGGCCTCTCTTAATATGACTCACTGATCAGGCAGTAAGTGAGAACATGACTTCTGACTTGTGATCAGCTAAGGGACAGAAGTCCTCACCACTATAACCGCTGGATCCATCTATCTATTCATTTATTTTTGTGGTACTGAAGATTGAACCCAGGGTCTCACTAAGTTGCTGAGGCTGGTCACAAACCTGCGATCCTCCTGTCTCAGCTTCCCAAGTTCTGGGATTACAAGTATACACCACCACACCCAGCTTTGGATCTCTTTATTTTTAAGAAGTCTAAAATGTAGAAGTGTGAATAGCCTGGAATTGTTTGCAGGGAGTCACTTCTGCTTGTCAGCAGAGGGGCAGAAATCTGCACTTAGTGGATGTAGCACACGAGGGAAGGGGGACTTGACATTTACCATGTATTTTTTTTATAAGTAAAGTCCACATACTGACTTTTATAAAGAAATGTACAGTCTAGTGAGGGGAGGGAACAGAAACATAAACATAACCAAATAAGAGCAGAGGAGATGAAAAGAGGAGACTTCCA
This sequence comes from Glis glis, assembly GCA_004027185.1. Taxonomy (NCBI): domain Eukaryota; kingdom Metazoa; phylum Chordata; class Mammalia; order Rodentia; family Gliridae; genus Glis; species Glis glis. Next base: position 23,496 of record PVJS01027338.1, on the reverse strand, counting down.
AGGTGTGGATTCTGTGACATCCCAAAAAGGAACAGTTCTGCTATGGAGACTGGCTCTAGAAAAGGCGATTGACTGAACATCTACTGAGAAGTATCTACTATTTGGCAAGAACACAGTGAATTCTCAATGTGCTAACAGGAAAAATCCCAAATAAATAGGGATCATATGTAAAAGTCCTATTTTTCACCATTCATGTCAACATCATACTCTGAGAAGTGACATTTAATTTATTATAATCTTTTCCTCCCTCTTTCTTCTTGTAGCTCTCAGCTATAGAGATGCTGCCAAACACAGGAGTTCTTAGAAGATAACACAAGGAAGACTACACAGGAAGGGTTATGGATAATTGATAAATCTGAGCCCTCCACGAGATGCTATACAATAGAGATTCACCCACTGGCTTGTTTTGCTTTCCACCAGAAGCCATTTGTCCTCTGCTACGAGGAAAACTGTCTTGAGGTTGATGGGAAGTGAGATGGTGTGAGCTCGCCCTTCTAAAACATCCAGTACAGTCAACCTGTTCCTGAAAAAAGGAGAAGAAAATCATGTCTGAAAGGAAATGGTGAGAATGATGGTTGAGTAACAGTGGCATAATCATTTCATAATATAATATGCAACCCTAAAAAAGAATGTTTTTGAGACTAAGTAATACCATAGAAAAATGTTACTTGAGAGAACAGATGTATAAAATTCCAAATTGTATCAGGGTGTAGATGAGAATTATGGAACATGATAGCTGTCATGCCAGTAGCAGCTGCGTTACGGAGTTATGAACACTTTCTTTTATGCCTGTTTCTCAATGTCCTACAATATGGGGAGAGTTACTTTTACACTAAAACATCTACAATTTGGTTGCATTAGTTTTATACTAAACAAGTATAATTAAAAAAGGGAACAATGAACAAAACAAGGATCCCCATTGTAATCTTCTACAATGAAGAGCTCACCCTTTTTCTTTGTAGAATACTAGCCAGTTTTTGTGCGAAAATTCTTTACACATTTTGTAAGTTTCCTAAAGACAAAACAAAACAAAATATTCACATTAAATGTGTCAGATGCAGTGATTGTCTAAGCTGCTTTCCCTTAAATAAAGTTCTTCAACGTGTAAAACATGTAACTCTCAAAGAAGCCATTTAAGCACTCCATGGTAATATGAATTAAACTATATTTCAAAGTTTACTGTGAACTATGTGCTAAATAAAGTTTTTACAATAACATTTTTACAATAAAATTTTAAAAATAAGCCGGGCATGGTGGCACACGCTTGTAATCCCAGTATTTGGGAGGCTGAGACAGGAGGATCCGGGTTCACGGCCAGCCGCAGCTACATAGTGAGGCCCTCTGCAACTTAGTGAGACCGTTTCAAAATAAAGAATAAAAAATAGGGCCGGGGGTGTACCTCAGAGGTAGAATGCCCCTGGGTTCTATCCCCAGTACTGCAAAAAAAAAAAAAAAACCCAGCAAATACTGTTTACAAATAAATGTGCTATTTGGTGACTATGGAATTTACATAATAACATAAACATTTAGGAAATCCTTTTGTTTCTTAGACCTGCATTCATTTATGGCGTTTTAAAAAATCTTTTTTTCATGGTCTTTTAAGACCCAGGAAGGCTTTCTTTCAGAGCATAGGATAAGCCTTATTTTATTTTATTTTATTTATTTATTTATTTTTTGCGGTACCGGGGATTGAACCCAGGGGCGTTCTACCTCCACGCTAAACCCTCAGCCCTATTTTTTATACTTTATTTTGAAACCGGGTCTCATGAAGTTGCGGAGGGCCTCACTAAGGAGAGAGAGAGAGAGAGAGAGAGAGAGAGAGAGAGAGGGGGAGAGGGAAAGAGAGAGAGCTGAGGCTGGCCGCGAACCCGGATCCTCTGGTCTCCGCCTCCCAAAGTACTGGGATTACAAGCGTGCGTCACCACGCCTGGCAAGCCTTATTTTATATCTGAATGGCAGGATAAATTCTCTTGGGTTGGCCTACCATGTTCATTTATTTAATTTAGTTAGCAATCTGAAATGTTTATTTATCTCATAGGGACAATCAGGTGTCATAATCATGGTTTTATCATATAAATCCAAAACATAACTACATAATTGGAAAACAGGCTAAACAGCATGATTAACAATTTGTTATGAACATCATACTCAAATAGCTCATAATGTTCTATTATTATTAGTTCAGTCCTGACAATCTTCAAGTCAGTAAAATGTACACCAAGAGAAGATACTGACATTTAATTATATGTGTGTCTGTCTATATATTTGTAACATGTTAAAATCCACAAGTGCATAATAAGAGAACTCTCTTGTGCATTATAGTTAAAAAAAAAAGGCACCAAAATGAATGGGCAGGCATGCATCTTTATGGTTAGAAAGCTACAGAAAATCCCTGGCCATTTGTCACACAAATCTGGTATTCCTTACACCTTCCTCCTTGCCCCACCAGGAAGATTTCTTAGATGTCACCTCTTGTAAAGGAAGGACGAGACGACGAAGGGTCCGGCCAGTGGTATCTAGCAAGAGGATGGCATTACTCTAGAAATAAAGAAAACAGAGTGCAGTTCAAGATTTGCTACTATTATATTTTAAAGCAGCACAGCAGTGACTTAGCCACCTGAGAGAGGTTACAGTAAAGGATAAACCAAAGGGAAGTCAACGATAGTGAAAGACTTACGAGTCATTATGAAGACACACAGCAATTTCCCTTAAGATAGAATTTAAAGTTTTGAGTGGTTTTATGAACATATTTCTAATTATGTAATCTTCTCTTGAAGATTTTATCTTACAACCATTCCCTTCTAAATATAAGCTAGCTGAACCATGAGTCTGTTTTATTATATAGTAACAAGGAAATTAAGAGATTGACAGAGCCGGGCGTGGTTAGGGTTAGGGTTAGTACTTTGGGAGGCGGAGACTGGAGGATCTGGGTTCGCGGCCAGCCTCAGCTCTCTCTCTCTCTCTCTCTCTCTCTCTCTCTCTTTCTCCCCCTGTCTCTCTCTCTCTCTCTCTCTCTCTCTCTCTACCTAGTGAGGCCCTCTGCAACTTCGTGAGACCCGGTTTCAAAATAAAGTATAAAAAAATAGGGCCGGGGGTGTAGTGCGGAGGTAGACCGCCCCTGCGTTCAATCCCCAGTACCCCCCCCAAAAAAAGAGATTGACAATTTTTAAAATTTCATTTACATGTATCAAAATTACACTTAGAGAATGCTCTGGTGAAAGCTCTCTTATATCGTGAATCGTTAAATTGCACTAATCCTCTTTTTGCTGCCAGACTGCCGCCATCATGGGTGGTATGTACGCTCCCTGGAAGGGCCTGTCCCAGTCGGCTCTGCCCTATGGCCGCAGCGTCCCCACCTGGCTGAAGTTGACATCTGACGATGTAAAGGAGCAGATTTATAAACTGGCCAAGAAGGGTCTGACTCCCTCACAGATTGGTGTGATCCTGAGGGACTCACATGGAGTGGCACAAGTGTGTTTTGTGACAGGCAATAAAAACCTTGAGAATCCTGAAGTCCAAAGGGCTTGCTCCTGATCTTCCTGAGGATCTTTACCATTTAATTAAGAAACAGTTGCTGTTTGAAAGCATCTTGAGAGGGACAGAAAGGATAAGGATGCTAAATTCTGTTTGATTCTGATGGAGAGCAGAATTCACCAATTGGCTTGTAATTATAAGACCAAGCGGGTCCTTCCCCTCAATTGGAAATATGAGTCATCCACAGTATCTGCCCTGGTGGCATAGATTTGTCTATGTACTCAAGCAATAAAATCATTGTTTAACTAAAAAAATCTCATTAATCCTTTTCACATTCCCAGGTTCAATTTAGAAAATAAGTACATGATATAAAGATGGGGTGGCAAAAAAATAAGAGGGATCCCAAGAACCTAGTTAGTAATGAGTGTTTATCATCTTGAAATTCACTAGGCTTGAAGAACTTTCATTACTGAAGCTGTAATAATATGCAAATGAGATTTCTTTAGCATTATTAATCACAGCTATGCAATGAAGTAATAATTTCTCAGTAATAATCTCTCAGTAAGCAGGTGTGTTTTTTTCAAGAAAAGAAATAAACCTTAGGCATTGAAATATATGAACAGAAACAAAAATAAGAAGTTGAGAATTGAGAAAAGGTTAAATATTTTAAAGGGATGCAAACAAGTTAGTTTTTTCTGGTTAAGATATAAGGATGTTTGAAGATTAACAACTTTGCAAAAAAGACACCTTCAAGTTGTTTGTCAGGGCTTGTTGTTATGTAATTCTCCTTTCTTGTTTTTGTTTTGTTTTAATGTGAGCTTCTCTAGTTATCCTAACCCTTAAAATGTTTAATTTCAAGAACTTTCTTTAGGGAACATAAAGTCACAAAGCACCCAGAGAATTACAATACAGTTTGAAAAATATAAGAAACAATAAGATGTGAAATGTTTTTTCAATTCCACAATGTCAATTGGGCAGTTAATATTTAAAGCATAAAAGAGAATATAACCATGAATTAATCATGGCCCTTGCCCTCTATTCTGTAATCTAGTCAGAAAACCAAAAACTAAAAATGAAAAAATGTTAGCAATTTAGCTGCAAATCTAGCACCTCATAGCATGGTTTCAAATTTGTTTTGTATGCTAATTTTATTGAAATTTTCAAGAATTAAAATCGTATTTGCAACACATATACATAGTTCACTTCACATAGTTCATATACTCTGAAACTTGGCTGGATTAAAAATTTTTACTAAGCATGTTGAACAAACACTTTTTTTTCACAAATGATACTTAAAATGCATCATTCTGTGTAATATGTAATTCTCCATTAAGAAAGTATGTTGAAATATTCTTTTAAAAATTAACTTCTAATTTAAGAAGGATTATTCAATGACTTTTGAAAGTCTTAAAAATAATAGTGATAAAGCCGGGTGTGGTGGCGCATGCTCGTAATCCCAGTACTTTGGGAGGTGGAGACCGGAGGATCCGGGTTCATGGCCAGCCTCAGCTCTCTCTCTCTCTCTCTCTCTCTCTCTCTCTCTCCCTGTCTCTCTCTCTCTCTCTCTACCTAGTGAGGCCTTCCGCAACTTTGTGAGACCCGGTTTCAAAATAAAGCATAAAAAAATAGGGCTGGGGGTATAGTGTGGAGGTAGAACGCCCCTGCATTCAATCCCCGGTACCGCAAAAAAAAAAAAAAATGATAGTGATAACTTAGAGTTTTTCTTAAGAAAACATGTTAATAAGTTAAAAATTTACGAAGCCTCCAATCTAAATTAAATATCTTTTGAGTATTTTTACTTACCCAAAAAGAAAAGTCTGGGTGATAAACATGTATACTAACATAAATTCTGAGCACTTAAACAATCGGGGATAATATTAACTTTAAAAATAAAGTCCTAAAATAGCATTTTCTCCCCCCAAAATGATTAAGCTGAAGAATAAGCAGATGATTAAAAATATGATTAAGCAGAAAAATAAGTTAGTATAGTTTCCCATTTGTACTCCTTTTTAGGGTCTAAAACTTACATCCTCATAACTTGGCTTAAGTGAACTGAAAAATCGTATACTTCTAAGTGACAGAAAACATATATATATTTCCAGCCATTGCTGTATTTAGAATTGGTTTTTATAAGCAATTGGCAGCATGAAGTTCTGCGGCTCCATCCTTTTAGATGTTAATGGTTTCCTTCTGTAAATGACTAATGATACACTCTGAGTTTAAAAATAGAATTTCACGTCACACATGAGTACATGTAACTGTGGCTTTGGCGCTCCTTTAAGCGGACCGGGGAGGAGAAACAAGTGAGCAATTTTATTATGTTTGTATTTGACTGGGAGAAAAGTAACCTCTGGACGACCTCCATGTCCCCAAGTCTGAAATTCTAAACTCTGTACAGATGTGGGGATGGGGGAGGGGAGAGTCTTTATTTTTAGGCATAGCAGTTTCCCTTTCCTCACTTAAAATTTTATTTTAGCAAGGAATTTTTGCACAACTTCTTAAACTCACCTGGGGAGTGCGTATGTAGCGAAGCTTTATTTTAAGACAAGGGATAGGTGAATTCATGGCAGTATGAAATTGCAGCTTCATGTTCAGTTACGGAAGAATGAGGAAGAAGGAATTGATGGCAGCCCACTCTGTTTTTATTCCACTAGAATTATTTATCAGTTGTTAACGTTTACAGCTGTGTGCTGTTCATACGGAATCAACATGTCTGACATCTTAACAGGCCCGTCTTATAAAACAGACAGCTAAGCTCCTCTCTGGGAAAAGATGGGGCAGTTTGGAAGACAGGTAGAGTGGAAGTATCCAGACACTGCGTATCTGCGACCAAGCTGCTTTCTGAAAACCTGTTGAACCTGGTCAGAGGGATGAGGCAGTGGAAGCCAAGCACAGTTTTACAATGAAAAACACATCCTTTGATGAAAGTCATTGTCACTGAACAGAGTATCAATCAGCAATGTTGCTAAATGACTGGATCTTTTGAGAAAACAAAACATTTGCTGAGAACCTAAAAATCTGGTACTTTTATAGAGTGTGCATATATAAGTTTGACAGTAAATTTGACAATTGAAAATCTCGCAGGACTGTTTGAATTAAATACTCCAAATTTTAATTCTCACTCAAATTTGATAGGTTTACTAAATTAAAAATCAGTATCATGTGCTTTTAGTGAAAGATTCTTTTGGCTATAGGATTCAAAACAATGGCATTGATATTTTGTGGTTTTTTGTAGATAAAATTAGGTCAGTTTATTTTTAATTTATTTTTTATACTTTTATTGGTGCATTATAGTCTCACATCATAAGGTAGTTCGTAGTGATAGTGACATACATGCACACAGCACTTGGTGGGCTTTCCCCCAGCTCCCTCCCCATTCCTCCCCTTGGCACTGATATTTTGTTGGAAACCTATAAAGTAAAATCCTTATTCCAATTTGTTGGACATGAACTTTCATAAGCAGTATCTGGATGTGGCTAAACTCTGCTTCTAGTAGAAAATGAAAGTGAAAAAAACCCAAGAAAATGAAACCAGAAAAAAACTTAACTCAGAATTTATGATAACTATTTAGGCAAGGACTAAAGTTAAAGTTGATTTATTTTTTCAGTGAACTAATGACATGTTATTTGTGCAATGTATGCCTCTTGACGAAATACAGTCTAAAAGTATTGTTTCTTGGTAGCACTTTGATCTTAAAATACTTACAGGTAAAAATACTGCATTTCTTTAATATTTTCCTATTATAGATTCTTTTTAATTTCTCACACTACAGTACCCTTCCCCCAAGTATCTGCAGTGACTGAGACAGTCGGTAAAGTTTAATTCTGACACCTATTGCTTTCAACTTGGTTTGAATCTCATTCCTACTATGTATTTGCTGGGAAGGTTAAACTCTGATCCTGGTTTTCTCATACGTAAGTATGGCTAACAGCTACGTCCCTGGGCAGTTGGGAGAATAACATGAGACAATGCATGTAATCTCTTGACACATTATCATCATTTAACCATCTACCTTTCTCCTTGAGACTTTCATCCCTTGCCTTTGAGAATTCCTCACCCCTTGGTTTATTCAACTACGGCACCAGCCACTCATCCTCAACCCTGGCTGTTGATTCTCTTTCATCTTCTTATTTCTTAATATTTTGTTGGCACAGGGTTTAGTGCTTGGACTTTTCTCCATGAACATTTACTCCTACATTACTACTTTGAATCTGATGGCTTATATAACATTGATATTCCAATGACTCCCAAATTTATATTTCCAGTTCCAACCTTTAGTCTCATAATTTACTTGGATGTTTAAAAAGCATCTCAAATTTAATCAAATAGCATCTGAGTTTCCCTCTTAAATTAATTCCTTCTTCATCTCAACTAATGGCAACTCCTTCCAAGTTTCATAGGTCCTAAATCTAGAAGTTGCGCTTTACTTTCTCTCACCCTACACATCTGCTCTGTTTAGAAATCTTGTTAGTTCTACCTCTAAAATATTGATCATTATTAATCACTTTTATCCTCCTCAAAACCATGTTAAGAGAAAAAAAAATCTCTTAACTAGTTTCCCTTATTCTGCCTTGACACCTATTGCTTATTCACCACAGAGCAACCAGAGACAGTCTTCAAAACATAGGTCAGATCCTACTCTCCTCCCCTTTCACTCACAGTCAGGGTCCAGCACCCTCAATGGACTATAAGACTCCACACAACCTGCTTCCCATTCTCCTCTCTACCTCATCTCTGCCCCAACCCACTGAATAAACCTCTACATTGCTTCCCCTTCTTAGTCAATCTTACGTACTACACTTCTTTACTTTATTTTTTTCTTCAGTGCTGGGGATGGAACACCAGGCCTCGGGATTGAACCCAGGTCTCATGCATACTAGGATAGTGCTCTATTGACTGAGCTACACTCCCAGCTCCCACCACACCTCTTTAAAGATGAGAGGTATGTTCCAGTCTCTGGGCCTTTGAACTATGATTCCCTTTGTCTGGAGCTCACTTCCAGATATCTATTTCCTCACCTCTATCAGATCTTTGTCTAAATAGCACCCTTTCAGTTAGCAAGCCCTGCCTACCTTATTTTAAATGGCAATCTTACTCTCTCTTGCTTCTCACCTTCTAACCTAAGATACAATTTTGCTTATTATCTATCCTCCTGCACTGGAATGTAAGCTTTTGAAGATGAGAATTTTTGTTGTCTTGTTTATTGCACTATCCCTAATAACAGACTCATAATACTATAGAATGAATAATCTGCCTAGTTCAATAGTTGGTAGATACTAGGTACACAAAAACAAGAGACACCTTTCTGTTGGTATAGTACAGATTAACTAGGCCTTTAGAACTTTTGCCAACTGAAACACAGCCTTTTGATATTCAGCATGTTCGGAATTGTTTTTAGCCTGGATCTGGGCATCCATACTTCTTATTAGTGCAGTCTTGGGTGCACTAATTCCATAGAAGTGATGGATGGAACTTAAAAGGATCTCAGTGTATTCCATGCAGTGCACTGATGTGGCTATCTCTACAGAAAGAATGTCATTTAGGTCTCAGATAAAATGTCACCTCCTCAGAGGTGATATCACAGCACTCTTGTTAATACTACTCACCCTCCCAACTCCTCCTACTCCATCTCCATCACTTCCTCAGACATTATCCTGTTTCTATATAGCACTTTTCACTACCTGAAATTGGCATGCTTATTTGTTGATTTACTTGTTTGTTGTCTCTCTCTCCAAAGAGAGTACAAGCTTCATGACAAAGAATTATCTGGTCCCAAATGTCAATAGTGGCAACATTGAAAAAACTGATTAATCTGTTTCTAGACTTTCAAGTTCCACTCAAGTCACTAAAGAGAGGCACAGAGTAGCCCACCTTTGTGGTACTGACAAAATACAATCCTTGACCTGCCCCCAAGCTCCTCTCTTTGATCTTTACAAAAGCACATATTTGCAGTTACTGGTTGCAAATCACTCCTGACTTTTCCTCCGTGTAGGTTATTTTCCCCATCATTGTAGTTCATGAGCAGCCTGGTGTGCATTACCTGCTCCTCGTGGAGAATAACTTGACCCTTGAGGGGACTTCCCAGGGGTGCCACCGTCACAAATGGGTGCCAAACTCCACTGGCAGTCCTTGGGAAGATGTCAAAAAAGTCCACGAAGAAGCCACTTTTCCCAGTCATATTCATAAAGTATAAGGAAACAGGATTGCATGTAGCTACGTATAGGGTATTTTCCTCTTTTTCTGAAATGACAAAAAAAGTGTTAATTTAGTGCTTTGCAACTGGTTCTTCTGACCAGTCAATAGGTTTAGTGAAAACTGAAGCATGGGGTCAAGCACAGAGTTGAAACCAGCAGATGATTTGCAGATGGATTGATTAGGCTGAAAAGACCATGAGAAGCAACTCAGTTCCTACTCTAAAGGTAGCTAGAGTCATACCTACCTATTCCAGGAAATAAGTTCTATTTGCTCCCAAGAGAATCCATGATATCTCAAGAGAACACCATTAACTAGTTAACAATGCTCAATGTCAGGAAGTCTTCCTTGTGCTTCAGTGAAGGTCTGTTGTTTCAGAAAGACAAGAGTTCACCAAGATCTTTTACCTGCTGATCTTTCATTTTCTAGATAGCTACTAGATATTTACGATTTTCCTGCTGGAGATAAATAATTCAACTTTTTAAAAACTTAGGATCCTGTGGATCCTAATTTCCAAACTTTTGTCTATATTTCAGTATTTCTTATAAAATCTCTATCTTTTCAACCTGTGTACTTGCCTAGGTGCATTTTCTGAATTTTATATCAATGATTCTTCAAGTTTCAGGTACCTGTGAATCACCTGGGGAGCTAATGAAAATGCAGATTCTGATTCAGGAAGTCTGTGGTCAGGTTTCAGATTCTGTTCTCCCAACAAGCTCCCAAGAGATACCAAGGCTGTATCCTTTGAGGTCCTCCGCGAGAGTAACCAGGCTCTGAACAAGGTTCCTCATAATCTCTTATGTGAGCACTTCAAGGCAAGGGATTATGCTGTTCTGGTCTAATAAATGCTATCAGCATCACCTGTCATCCAGGCATCTATTTTATAGTGGCCATATTTTCTGAACCCAAAATTTAGCTGCAAATATGACAATGAGATACATTTAAATTTGGGACTATCTTACAAAATCTGGACCACATGTGTGTATGCCATATTTATAATATTACATATATACATGCATGCATGTAGCATATATATACAGCATTATATCTATATTATAATATTACAAATATATATAAAGATATAGTAAATTTTTTTTTGGCGGTACCGGGGATTGAACCCAGGGGCATTCTACCTCTGGGCTACGCCTCCAGCCCGATTTTTTATTCTTTATTTTGAAACAGGGTCTCACTAAGTTGCAGAGGCCTCACTAAGTAGCTGAGGTTGGCTGCGAACCCAGATCCTCTGGTTTCAGCCTCCCAAATACTAGGATTACAAACGTGCGCCACCATACCTGGCTAAAATATAGTAAATTTAAATAAATAAGCTAACATCGATAAGAAACACAGGTCATCAACAGAAGGGCTAAATAAGATGTACATTATTTGGAGACAATGTGAATTGTGTGTGTTACAGTTCTAAGTATCAGAATCATAGAATTTTTAATTTATGGACCTTTTTAAGGCTTCCATTATGAACACAATTTCAATTTAACATTACTGAGCACCTTCCTACAAAGTGCAATGGGGAATACAGTAAGAATGTTGACAGAAATGTACTTAATAAACGTATTACTTATTCTCTTGCATTGCAGGTGTTATTTGGTGTTTGGCTCAAAGACATAAATACAAAAATAACTCCAACTCTAACCCAAGAAAATGCTCTTTTCTCTCACAAATGCAGAATAGGTAAAGCACATGCATACACAAAAACACCATGAAATAAAAATAACAAAATTTCTGGTTCACAAATACTGGTGGGTAATACTGAAATAAGAGGGTTAAATTACATTGGAGACAGCAAATGAGTTACATTTTTCAGAGCCACCGCTGACCAACGGGGAGGGGGCTGCCTCGAATGCTGCTGAGAACTGAGAAACTGACCAGGACCAGGTTCAATGAGAAAAGTGCTGCAAGTGATTTATTGCCTGCCATAGGCAGGGACAGAGGGTCATCGAGCACTTGTGTATGATTTCTAAATATGAGGTAAGGTCAGACGTTCAAATTTTATCCATTGAATCTCAGATTTTCCATTTATTAGTGAATGTAAAATATTTTAACGAGAGTACCAGCCTTCTACCCAAAACAAATAAACAACAATAAAAAGAAACTTGTGAATATTTAAAGCTGTGCTTTTGTTCAAAATAGCTGATTTAGGGAATAAACAATATCCATAGGACTTACAGGTACAAAAACAAGATACTAATTTTTTTGCCTTGACAATTACCACCGTAGTCAATTTGGAGAGACTCTCCCTTCCCCTAGCTACCATGCCTGTTTCTATCACCATAGTAACTGACATCAGTTGAAGAACTTCCGCCAAAAGGTACCCAGGGCCCACTGCATGAATCAGTAGGTAATGGCAACTGTCCAGAAATGTAGACGCCAACAATTCCTGTTTTTTATTTGCCATTCTTTACGATGAAAAGTTTAATGACTGCAAATCACTCTGGCCCTGCTTTTGTGGTTCATGCAATCACCAAACTGGAATCCCAGCCAAAAAAAAAAAAAAATCCAGTGTTTCTCTTTTTTCTCTTTCCCTTCTATTTTTAGCACATGCCTGGGTGTGTTTAACTTTGTGCTACAATTGTAATGAGAAACAGACATATGCATACTAACTCAGCAGTGCTTATGTGGATTCCACAATAGCATTTTGTTAGGTTGTTAGAGGAAATTAGTTCTGAATTACATATAATTGCTGTACAGTCTAAGAAAGACCGTCACTGAGTCTATCATACACTTCTTGATGTATAGAGATTATTTTGATCCCTCTTTTTTAAAAAGAATCAATGGTAGAATAAAAGATTAAGAGAGTAAACTGACATACCATGTGATGTAGCAATGTCACAGATTAAATTAACTTCATCCAATGGTAACCTCCAGGAGGCACATTCTTCAGTAAAGTTCAGGGATCTTTCTTCCTGTCTTTCAACTGGATACTCCTGTATGTTTATAAGCACTGGACCCTACAATAAAGTAGTTATCTGAGTTAAGAAACTCACCAAAATGTAGAAAAGCCAAAGTTCTTCCAAAATATAGAACTGATATTCAAGTATTTAGTATTTTGATATACTCCTTCTCATTTCATCTTCTGGCATAGTACTTATAACAACAATAACTCCATATACTTCCATTTATAAATGCTTCCATATGTGCTATCTTATTTAATTTCTCACTTTCTTTTGTTTTTACTCACAAAATATACCAGATGTAAAATCCCATAGGTTTTCTCATTACTTCATTCCTTGCTAAGCCAAGAGGCCTGTTTGAATTCCAAATGTTGGGACCTAGAGTTGTCCAAACCCGGCGAATAATTTATAAATTAATGAACCAGGTCCTAATATATTTCCATTATGAAGACTGATTTTTATATTTTTATATAGAAACCTAATGGTTGAATGAGGGTCATTTAAATAAAATATGAAAAGAAGACAACATTTGAAGTAAAAAAAAAGGCCATCCTAAATTTACTGATAATTATCATTGTTACTTATGAAAGGTAGAGAGTATTTCACATGCAGCGATAATAATTCAAGATAAACATAAGCAGAAGAATTAATTTAATAATGTTATGAATATTAGTACTGGGTACTTAGACATGACTTCTTAGAAGTACTCTATAGATGTAACCAACATTGCGATGATTTGCATGCCCTACAATCCTTGATTAATCAAAAATATTTGGGCGAGATATAGGTATCATGTACCCTCCCCTTCTATCTGTTCTGTACCTCTGGGGCTGGAATACTGAAAACTGTATTCCTCACCCTCCCTTGAGAAAGGTTTCGGAAGCATTCTGCCAATTAAACACACTTTTGGAAGGCAGAAGAAAGCGGACATCTTCCTGTCACCACAGCAGACAAAGAATCTCTGAAAATATGAGCAGAGATTCTATGCTCTGTTGTAGGGGCTGACAAATGACAGCCCGCAGGCTAAGTCTGACCCACTGCCTGTTTTTGTAAATAAAATTTTAGTGGAACAAAACCACATCCATTTGTTTATGTATCGCCATGGCTGCTTTTGCGTTATGATGGCAGAGTTGAGTAGCTGCAACAGAATCTGTGTGACCACAAAGCCTACAATATTTACTTTTTGGCCATTTACAGAAAAAGTTTGCTGACTCCACTTTCCTGCACAGCCCCCAGCAGCAGGGATGAGAAGAGTTGCACAAACACTGACCTTGAAACTGTAAGCTCAGTGTGGTCTCCTGACTCCTCTTCCTCCAGTCCTTTCTATTCATTTTACCAGCACCTTATTTCCCATGGTAAACCCCCCTCTGCTTGAAATACCTAAAGAGATTTTAATTGCATCTACTGACTAATACTTCTCTCCTTTACTTTTTCACATGAAGACAATATCAATCAACAATGTGTGGCTAAAAAGAGGCAGAAAATTTAAAGGTACAAAATTTTAACCTTGTTAGCAAGCACAAAATAAAGACAAATGTCACAAAGTAACTGTCCTAGGAAAATACACAACATACCTGACCAACTGATCTATCCTGAAATACAGATTAACTCTTAGAAATTCTGTCTGGACATTAGGAATTGCCCACATTGAGTTCCTTAGAGGCCAGAGATATTTGAAAGAGCAGAAGCTAAAAAAATTATCAGAATGATTCATCAAGTTATTTCTGAGATTGTATTGATTTTCTCCAGGGAAGCTACGGAAGACTCAATATTCTAAGAGGAAATGATAAAGATATTAACCTTTATGTCAATATGATGCGTTTCTGCTGGACACAGGAGCTTTTGCATTCCATTTCTTGCCTGGCCAATTGTCCAGTAGCCCATGAATGTCTGCTCTGGAAGAGGCAACCTATCAAGAATGATTGGAAAAGTAAGTATTTTGTTTTGTTTTTCCAAGTCATAAGATAAAATAATGAGGCACCTATTATCAACCACACAAATAAATTTGAACAACACTTTACTTAGAAGTAAGTTATATTTCATATTTCATATATTTCATATTTCACATGAAGACAATATCAATCAACAATGTGTGGCTAAAAAGAGGCAGAAAATTTAAAGGTACAAAGTTTTAACCTTGTTAGGAAGCACAAAATAAAGACAAATGTCACAAGATAGCATATAAATCATATTGAGAATATATATTAAGATGAAAAAGATACTACATTTCAGAAACTCAGAAGGCGAGGTTCTATCTAATTTTTACCTTAATGACTAATATAATTAAATTAAAATTTATATACTTTTTTGGTCAGGTATGTTTTTCAATATTTAGTTAATACTAAAATTCCCAGTAGAGTATTGGAAAGTAATCTCTAAAATTTTTCAGTCTAATCTTTTAGTTTTGGAATCAAGTAATAACTAGCGTGCAATATTACTAGGCCCGTGTATGTAAGATGCATTGGGCAAGTTTCATAGACTTTATTTTGGCATCTTAATTTCTCCATTTTGAATTGATATATAATCTACATCAGAAATGTGAACACTTGGAAGCCCTCTTGGGACCACTTTTCCTGGCTACTCCCAATAAGGGAGCTACTATCCTGACTTCTAATGGAATAATTTTGTTTATTTTATTGAAGCAATTTCTAAATAATTTACCAAAGCAAGTATGGCAAAGCTAAAGTATAAAACTGCATACAAGTATGAGAATAAAATCTTCACTTCTTAATCATACTGTCTTTCATTTGAATCTTTAAAAGAAAACTATTATTTAACCCATTAGAAATTTCTTATTCTATGATTAGTTAAGGCAAAAAAAAAGTTTCAGTTTCAAGTTCTCTAAATATAATAGGCACATGGCTACAAATTTATATGTGGTTAGAATGAATTTAATAATTATTAAGAGTACATATTTATATTTAGAAATAATTTCATTTTCAGTAAAGAAATAGTCCAATATAATATTTCCATATGCTTAATAAGACCTGTAAGACTTGATTTTTTCATCAAATAAGGAACTAAAAGAAATTTACATTGAAATTCTCTTAAGTCATATGACACATGTCTCTCATGTGCTTTTGTATCTGTCATTCAAAATACATTTTAAGTACTTAGACAATTATACTGATTGGTGACCCACTTTCATCTTTTTACTGGAAAAAAGTGGGGTAGTGGTGGTGCTGAATTAGGGGATTGACTATAATTGTGCTCTATTTCAATGTCAACAGGGCAGATCTTTAAAATATCTCCTAGATAGGGATCTCTCTCTCCCAGTTAAGGAAATGAACTGCATTCTTCACTTGCTCTCCTAAATTCACCAAAGAAGAATTAGGTCTCCAGATATCCAAGGAGAAAAATGAAGGAAGGAGACATTAATTTCTCTGTAGCATAGAAGATATTGTATAACAGAATGCAAAGATAGCTGGGTTTTAGTTCTTGTTCTTTTATTAACCAGATATGCAAATTTGGGAAGGGAAACATCAGCTAATTTCTCAGTATTTTCTTTTTCATTTGGAATCTGCAAGGTTCCTTATGGCTTGGAGAGTCTGTGAAGATCAAGGAAGTAAGAAGAGGGAAGTGTCAGTGGTAGGGTAAAGGTCTTGCATTACCATGGTGCTCTGGAATAAAAGTAAATAAAAAGAATAAAAATATCTATACCTACCAATAGAATAGGTTCCCTGATAGAAAGGTGTGCTTCATTAAAGCATACAAAAAGAAGGTCTAAATACAACCCAAATTGGCTCTTTGAAGACAAGAGAATCATTTCATATCCTGAAATCTAATTAGAGGCAAAAAATTGCTTAATAAAAATGATCTTTGGTTGATACTAAGCCTAAAACATGGATATAGGACTGGAGCTGTAGCTCAATGGTAGAGCACTTGCCTAACATACATGAGGCCCTGGGCTTGATCCCCAGCACTAAAAAAAAAAAAAAAAAAAGTGGTCTAATGTATCCATTGATACTTTTACAAAACAAAATAAACCCTTCATCCTCTTGAGAAAAAGCCACTTTACTCAGCTTTCAGTTTCTACTTACAATGCCAGGGATGTTAATAAAGTCTGCTTTGAACTTACCAGCTCATTCTAAATAACAGTCATGGAAATTACAGGCTGCCTGGCTCTATATAAAAATAGTGCTGGCTGTTGGATTGGCAGAGTATGGGAAGGACCTTCAGGTACCCCATATAGGATCTATTCTGGAACCAGATAACGAAATGCTATTGGCAATGACAGATGTAACTGAAAGATACTTACACTGGGTGTCCCAGAGTTGCACAACCAAACTGACTCCATCCTGTTCCTCAGTCACATCAAGTGTTTGTCTCTAGACGCTTACTGTGGACTCTAGACTGGCCAACTGAGGTAAACCATAGTCCCTCATTTATTTTCCCTTCTTAAGCCCCCCCCCCCGGAAGCTGCAGAAAAATGTGACCACTCCTAACTTTCTCCCCTTTAGTATGTCAGTAGTCAGGGGAAAGAGGAAGCATGATACTTGGGTGAATGAGCAAGCTTTGGAATTTGAATCAATGTTAATTTGGGGGTAATTCTAATAACCAGTTGGCAAAAGGCCTTATATTTCATTACTGAAATCTGTCATCCAACTCTGACGAGACTTAAGGTTTTATATCTGACTTGATTGAAACAACAATGGCATTTTCCATGGTCCCAAGATCCTGTCACTTGTATTGCTTAACTTTGTTAAAGCTCTAGCTGGAATGATGTCTGGATTTGATTTTAAGGGGGGAGGAGGATGGATTTAAGACCTATAAATAGCACTACTTTTTTATCTTCAGTGTCATTCACAAATTTATGCTTTTTTAAAAACAATGATATATTTCAATTTGCATGTTGTGATGTTTCTTAATCCCTTGTGGAAGTAATAATAAGGAACTGGAAGCAAAAGTTTTAACTAAAAGAAAGGTGAATATCAAAATTATGACTCAGGTTAAATTATATTACTTGAGCAAGATACAGAGGAAAAAAGTTTTTTTTCTAAATGCACATACAATTCATAGCATGATGCATATGGACAACAAAGTCAGGTTGCGTATTCTGAATGACATACAAGGGATTTGTCTCAGACTGCTTCCATAAAGAGGTGAGCTGGGGTTTTAAAGAGCATGTTCTGGCAAACTTCTGCTTTCTCTGAACCTTTGCCAATACTATTTCTGGAATATGAAAGAAAACACATGAAAAAGATTTGGATCTTTCTAGGGGCATTATGCAATTGGAAGTTGTTGACATACCTATTATCAACAATTCCTAAAACATTTCCTTACCACAAGAACTACTAATTTTCATGGGAATAATAGAACCCTTTGGGGTAGTTCCACCAACTCCAAAACTCAACAATTACTACCATTTTTGAGAAGAAAAAGAAAGATTCCAATTTTAGTGGGCCTCACTCATTCCTAATGTTTTAAATTTAACCTCTGGCAAAAACTGTCAGGTTGTCCAACTGAGTTCACTGGAGACTTCCATAGACTATTCCTGACAAATACTTCCGGCTTCAGCTCTTACCCATTCCTCTTACTCTCCAGCCAATCTGTGCCTTAATCTAGTTCAAGCTCCACCTTGAACTGCTTCTTGCTGTTCTTGACGGGCTATGAACATTTGTGCTTCCTGGAGGCCATTGCCTCTGCCCAGAATTCCTTTCTGCTGTTGCCTCCTTGGGGAGATCCGTCTCATTCTGAAGGCCCAATCCAAATGGTTCTTCCCTTTATATCACTCTCCCACATTTATTTCTGGGCAGAACAAACCCCTTGCTCTTCTGAGTTTCCATATAAATTTATACATTCAATACTCTTAGAATAGAGTTCTAAAGGAATCTATAATTTTCAGATTTAAAACGAGAGAAGATATAATTTTAGGGAGCGCAACCTATGAAATTCCTAATAAATATTTTTACATTTACTAAATTCAAAAGTCAGCATATTAGAGAAAATGCAAAAAGCCCCTTTAAACACACTAGATTAGTATTAGGTACTACTAATTCCCAGTAATGAATTTCTAGCGTACCCTTCTTCATTTGCTAGAAACGTCAGTATCTCCCTTCCCTACTGTCTCACATGCTGCTGGCCAGTTAATTTTGCTTTGCTGCAGATGATATGTACAGGAGCCTGTGTGTGTGTTTTCCTTTTATGTGTCTGGTTCTGCATTTAGATATTATGGCTTTCACTTTATAACTTAAGACTTGTCTACTTCTACCACTTTAGATCCTGCAGAGGTCGCAGAATACAGAACAATTTGGATACACAAGGTGGAAAAGATTTGGGGGAAATTTGCTATTTTTGGCGGGCACTTCTCAAATCCACTCCCCTATCCCCAGAAAGACACTGTGCAGTCTCAGTGCTGTTGCCCAGCGGCGTCACTCTGTGCCAAAGCAGATGTTGTCAGCTTGCTCCACACATCTCTGGCTTTCTTCCTCCTCACAGAAGTTGCCAGACTACAGTTCTGGGGCCTGGGTTTCCTTTCCTTCATCTCTCTTCAAGTTTCACTGCAAAAATGTCTTCTCTTTTTGTGCCATCTGCTTTATCAACCGCATCTTAGTGTTTTCAAATCTTATGCTCTTTCCTTTCCTAATCATCCACAACAAGAAAGGCTGGGACTGGGACTGGGAACTTCCCAGCAATTGAAAAAGTTCCCAGAAAAAAAAAAAAAACCTTTCCTATATTTCCCACAGGAAGGATGAAAACTCCACTGTGAATGTGGCACTTTGAACATAACATTGCATCAAAAGGTGGATAGTTCTACATGTTTTCCTTCCTAAACTGTCGATTCAATGAGAGTGAAGTTTCCATCTTACTCATTGGAATCTCTGGCATTGAGAATCCATTGCTTCTGCCACCTAATTGTCTCTCACTGTTGTTTCTCTTTTTCTGTTGCCACAGGGACAACTGTAGGTCTTCATCTGTCAATCACCCAGATTGCTGCAAACACTTCCCAAAAGGCCTTCTACACTCAGGGTCAGGGTCACTGCCTTTCATTGTGTTAGCTGAGGACCCCTCCCCCTTCACCTTTTATTTTTTCTGGGTACTGAGGATTGAACCCAGGGCCTCACACATGCTAAGCAAGTGCTTTGCCAGTGAGCTACATCCCCAGCAGATTGCTATCTTTAGAAAACGCAAAGGAGCCTTTCTTAATTATGATCTAACCATGCTACTCTCTGGCTTAGAACTCTTCTATGACTCTTTCTGGCTCTTCTCTCCCAGTATGCCTCATCACCCAGCATGCCCTTGCTTAACCTAGTGTTAGTCACCAGACTACTTGCACTTTCCAAAATGCATCATGCTTTCTTAAAACTACCCCACTTGAAGTGTTCTCCCCTCCTTTATTTGCCTGGGGAATGCCCAGTATTTTTATTTATTTATTTATTTATTTATTTATTTATTTATTTATTTATTTTACTGGGGATTGAACCCTACACCCTCAGCCCTATTTTATTTTTTATTTTGAAACAGGTTTCACTAAGTTACTGCATGTTGGCCTTGAACCCAGATCCTCTTGTCTCAGCCTCCCAAGTACTGTGATTACAGGCTTGTGCCATGGCAACTGGCTCCTAGTATTACTTTAAAGATTCCGCTTCTTCATCCTCACTGCCTCTCCTCAAGGGAGAGGGCGGCAACCCTCCCTCCTTCTTCCCTTTTGTGTTTAGCTCCACTACAACAACAAGTCACTGTTTACCTGACTGCTTTTTAAATTAATTGTGAGCTCCTTGAAGGCAAATATTGAGTCTTCTTCATCTTTGTAATTCTTATTTCCGACCTAGCATGTGCCTCCTTAGTGCTTAGGAAGCATCTGTTAAATGAACGCATGCGCACCCATGTCTACAGCAGCGCGATTCACAAAGCCAAGTTACGGAACCAATCTAGATGTCTGTCAACATATGGATGGGTAAAGAAAATGTGGTATATACACATAATGGAGTTTTATTCAGCCATAAAAAAGAACTACATTATGTCATTTGCAGGAAAATGGATGGAACTAGAGAAAATCATGCTAAGGAGATAAGCCAGACTCAGAAAATTAATGTCAACATATCTTATCCCATATGTGGAAGCTAGAGAGAAAAAAGGAAAGAAAAAGGATCTCATGAAAACTAGGAGAGAGATCAGTAGAGTAGGGGAAGGGGATGGAGAGGAGACAAGAGGGGAGGGAAAGAGAATGTATGGGGAAGGAAACAGACCAAATAATGTTATATGCATCTATGAAAGTATCCCTATGAATATGACTATCATGTACAATTATGATGTACCAATAAAAACATCTTTAACACTTCTGTAAAAAGAGAACAGATATTTGGTCACGTTAGAACGTCATTTTGACCTGCTTGTTTTCTCATCTCAGAGGCAAGTTGCAAACTACCATGGTAAATCTTCCCTATTGTGTTCTGACTAAATTTCTTACCATTTCCGTCACTTAGAAGACTCTCAATAAATGATGCTGATTGCTTTGCAGGGATATTTGGAAGAAATAGCTATCACAGGGGTTGGGGATTTCTATCAAGCCAGGTGATGGACTTTTATAAAATCTTACAAAAGCTTAAAGGATCAAGAATAAGTCTGTGAGACTGCTTAAGATGCATATGAAAGAAGATTCATACGGCTCAAATTTTTCTATGTAGATTGGGCATATTTTTAAATTTTTTTGCACTCCCATAAAGGAACTAAAAGCAAATGAAATGGCTGTGAAGCTACTTCATAATTTAGCAAGAGAATATAGGACAAAGACTATGAAAATATAAAACCCAACACTACCCTCTGCTTATAATAGCTCTGAGCTGTCATTATGTAGACATTATCATTTTTGAAAACTAGGAGCTCTTTTATGAAGTGAAAATAAATTATCATGCAGAGAGGAATCACATACCTTAGAACTCCATGATCAACATTGTGAAATTATTTGTAAAAACTATCACCACAAAAGGAAAATTATAGTGTATAAAAATTTGGGGAAAGGAGAGGCTTAAAATTGTAGGCTGAGAATATTTTACTGTAATGAGAGAAAAAAGCAAATAGATAGTCATTCCCACTTTTGAATAGAAATCTAATGAAATTACTCCAAAGAGAAGCCATGGCTGGGGATGCTCTTTTTGACGCTTCTGGTACTTTGAAGACCCCATAGTTGTTCTGTGTTAGAGAAGAAACGGTTGCTATTGATAGCCCAACTATATAGGATAAGTCTTTAAAGCAGAAAATCAACTTTTAAACAGACATCCTTTCAAAGACTACTTCAAAAGAGACAAAGCTCTTCTTTCTGCAAATACACACACCTGGCACTCCTTTGTAAAGAAAGATAAATACTAAACATGATCCTGTAACACACACTGCAATGTGCATAACACATACAATTTGCTTTTAGAAAAGGAAAACACAATCTTAGCTCCCTCCACTGAGAGTACTATTAACATACACTGAGATTGGGTGGTAAAGTAATGGATGGTTACTGATGTAAGGGAAAAGAATGACTTCTTATTCAGCTTTCCCTATTCAATTAGGGACAGTAAATCATAAAATCTGTGAGTTGGAAGGATGATAGGGACTATTTAATTCAGTGTCCCAAGTTTGAATCCTCTCAGGTACCTACCCAACGGGGTCTGTTCAGGTATGTCTGAACCCAAGTGACAGAAGAAATACCCTCTCTTTCTCCTGGGTAGTCCATTCCATCTATAAACACAGGAGCTACTGTCCCCAAGAAAGAGGCCAACTCTTTGTAATTTATAATGACAGAAGCAACTCACAGGGGCATAGGTAAAGCACAGAGGTTTATGACTAACTAGTTAAAGCTGATGATATTAATAATCAAGATTGTGAGGATGGTAGTACCAAGTAAAGGATTCTATATCAAAGAAACTTCAAAAAGAAAAGAATGAGCTCACTGAGCGCTGTGTGCATGTATGTCCCCATCACTCGGAACTTCATTATGATGTGAGATTACAATGCATCAATAAAAGTATGTAAAAAACAAATTAAAAAAAGAATTGCTCTATTTATTTTGAAGAATTTGTGCTCCCTTTCAAAAAAAATCCTTATTGCAGGAGAAAAGATTTAAGAGAATTTGCTTACATGTTATAGGCAGGGTATTTTTATTTACTTCTGAAATCAGTGACAAATGGCATTAATTTGAAGGAAACAGTGATTAAAACAATCGGCATAGCCATTAATGCAAATGTAGTATGTATATTATGCATGATTATGTTCCCAAATGGTAGGAAATAGACTTTGAAAGACAAGTATAAAGTTTCCATCCAATTTTGTCTCAATTGCTTTTCTCATGAGAACAGTAGAATAAACATAAAGATGATAGGCTTTGGAATTGGACAGAACTTTGTTTGAATCTCTTATCCTGCCATTTATTAGTTGTATAATTTGTTCTTTATGTCTCCTTAATCTGTAAAACAGATTCAAACACACACACACACACACACACACACACACACACACACACACACACCACCTAATAGATAAAAGAATGACTTGCCTAATAGAAAAATCAGAGTTGTTAAGTAGATTAAGGGAGCTTATATTTGTAAAGTACTGAGAGCACTTAGTAAGGACTTGGTAAGTACCAACTACTTTCATTTCTTATGCTTAAAAATGTGTTGAAGGCAGGATGGAGGAGTAGCTCAGTGGTAGAGCTCATGCTTAGCATGTGTAAGACCATGGGTTGAATCCCCAATACTTAAAAAAAAAGTGTCAGCTGGGTGTGGTGGTGCCTGACTGTAATCTCTGTACTTGGGAGGCTGAGATAGGAGGAATTGTAGCTTTGCAGTCAGCCTCAGCAACTTAGGCCCTCAGCAACTTAAAAAATAGGACTGGGGTTGTAACTCAGAGGTAGAATGCCCCTGGGTTCAATCCCCAATACCACACACACAAAAAAAAAAAAAAAGAAAAAAGAAAAATGCCAATGGACATTTAAAAA
>PVJS01027337.1:0-26317 GCA_004027185.1 Glis glis | reverse complement strand
AGGGCCGGGGGTGTAGCTCGGAGGTAGAACGCCCCTGGGTTCAATCCCTGGTACAAAAAAAAAGAATTTCTGGGCCGGGCGTGGTGGCGCATGCTTGTAATCCCAGTACTTTGGGAAGCGGAGACCGGAGGATCCGGGTTCGCGGCCAACCTCAGCGCGCAATCTATCTCTCTCTCTTCTCTATCCTCTCTCTCTCTCTCTCTCTCTCTCTCTCTCTCTCTCTCTACCTAGTGAGGCCCTCCGCAACTTCGTGAGACCCGGTTTCAAAAATAAAGCATAAAAAAAACAGGGCCGAGAGTGTAGTGCGGAGGTAGAACGCCCCTGCGTTCAGTCCCCGGTACCAAAAAAAAAAAAAAAAGAATTTCTGTATAAGATGGCCTAGTGGCAGTAACTGTTGGGAAGGCATGCCAAAGGACATGTCTTGAGTGTGCATCTTCAAAGTGAAGATGTTTTGCTGAGTGTTGGTTTATTTGGGGTGCCAGTAGTTGGCTTTGCTAGGTGTGCTAATTAGCTCATGCATAATGGCCCCAGATGCTAGTTTTTCTTGTTTGCCATTCTGGATCTTTTCTCTACCTTTCTCTACTTTGCTCTGTACCCCAGGAGGGTGGTCTCTATGCACTGTTTATGCAAGCTCCCTTGTGTTCCTGACAGGATTCCACAAGGTTGGGCCAGAGAGAGAAAGGAGTACTGACTCTGTCAGCCCCAGGTTCCCTCCATGCCAGACAGTGGCTTTGGCAGTGGTCCTGCTCCTCTAAGACTATAGCTCTTTTCCAAGAACCCTTCTGATGCTACATCTCTCACCAAATTCCAGTAATACCATCCCCTCCTGTCCCCTTCTAGACCAGGGGTTCTAACATACACAGACAAAATAATCATTCTTAAATACCCCCATCCCTTGAAAAACTGAGATTTCTCACATGCGTTGGCCCGTTTCATTACCCGTTACCCTTCCGATGCCTGTGGAAATAGTCCATTCAGTAAAACTCTCCTCATTTAAGCCTGTTGAGTATGTCATTTCTTTATTGTTAGGATTTTGGTACCCCGCCCCCACTACAACCACCATCTGCCATTGTCATGTCTTCATTCCTATAAAATTACACTGTGGTAACCAGTTGTTTGTTGAGAAGACATTTCTAATTTATCCCAGTTCTATTTACTGAACAACTTTAGTGATATTTTTTATATCATCATCACCAGTTCATCTGTTACTATGGTTTTATGCATCTCTTATATTCCTGAACTTTTCTTTCCCCTTTCCTGCCTCCGTCTTTAAGCTCATCCTCTGGAGATCTTCCAGCTCAGTGGAAGAGGGACAATAGTGAGCCAGATGTTGAGGCCCATAATCAGACATTCTGCTATTTTGAGTCTATGTATGGATGGCATAGCTTTGAGCACGGCATGAATCGTCCATCAATCTCATGAAGATAAAGCCCACCATTTGGGTTTAGGAACAAACAAAATAAACAAAGGAAACAGCACACATTGAATTTACCATTCTTAGCCCCTTTCTTCAACTTAAAAAAAATAATCTAGTTTCCTTTTTAAACACATATTAGTTTATACAGATATAATCTTTGCCTAATTTGGTTTGCAAACAAAAACTATTTCCCTCTCTCAATTCTTTATTATAGGTGAAAGAATTAAAAATGGCCTTTCTAATTTTTATCATTAAAGTTGAAGAGCAGAAGCATGACTTCCATGTGACAGGCATCCACAGCTCATTCTCACTGGCCACCTTCCAGAGGCTCATGCTCCTGTCCTTTTGACTTTCCCACCTTGTTCTATGTGGGGCATGAAAATGAGCCTAGAGACTGAGCCACACACAACTCAACATACAGGAACCTGGCTCTGCAAAACACCAGCTCAGCCTCCCGCTCTAATGCCAACTATGCATTTCCTTTCTTTGCCCTCTATGTTTTTATTTCTCTTCCATCTTTCTTTATCTTTTATTTTCCCTTCTAAATTGCATATCAGCAATTCTCACTGGTGAAAACCCCACTTTTCAATTTCAATATAATCACATTTCCCATTGCCTCCCATCATGTCCTATAACCTTTGACAATGCTAAATCTAATATTCCCAGTATGTTTTTTTTTTTTAGTCCTCAGGCCCCTTCTTCTAGCTGTTATTGTCATTTAGGTGGCATTTGGTGAGAGATAAAGAGGTGCAGCCTGTAAATCCCATTTTTGTTGTTAATCTCCATTACCTTTCCTTGCTCTTCTAAAAGCAGTGCAACCATAAGCACCTGGCTTCACTGCACTCTGCCCAGTAGACTCGTGGAAATCCCAGTCTCCCTGGGCTTCTGTTCTCCTAGTGAAGCTTGTGGAGGAGCTTTCAATGCCTCCCTGCAAAGGTGGGAGAAAAAGACTTCTATTCACTCTCAAAAGGCTTGCTGCAGCCCCACGCAATGCAGCCTGTTTGCCTGTTTTATTAGGAAACTGCAATAAGGAGCATGTTTTTGATGTGGTGGTTATAATTTGAAAGTTGTTCTTATGCATGGATACTTTGTGAAATGACTAAAGCAAGTGCAGTGGGTATTGAGGGAACAAGGATCTGGGACATGTGTCAGATGCCATCATGGTTTGATTCTGTGTAAAACAATGTGAACCGAGCCAGGCATGGTGGCGCATGCCTGTAATCCCACTACTTGGGATGCTGAGACAGGAGGATCACCTGCTTGAGGCCTACCTGAGCAACTTAGCAAGACTCTGTTTCAAAATAAAAAATAAGAAGGGCTAGAGGTGTAGCTCAGAGGTAGAATGCCTCTGGGTTCAATCCCTAATACCACAAAGAAAAAAACAAACAAACAAAAAAACAGCCCTCCTTCCTCTTCTGAAGTGCCCAAGCTCAGTAGACAGAACCCCGAGAGTAGACCTGGCATTGGGTCAAGCAACCTCACACCAAATTGGCCACGTGCTTCTTCTTTTCTGCTATAACATTGGTCCTGGGGAGAGTGGGGCTATGGGAATGGGGGTGCTCACTCTACTAGTCAGGAACCTTTCCTTTCCCTTCAGTTTGCCCTCCTCTGACTTCCTTCCAATGGAGATTTAGGAGAAACTTCAAATGGGAAGAAGGAAAGGCTAAGAGTTTTCTAAGCTGTATTATAACATGAGCATTTTTGTTCTGATACTGGCAGTCTGGATCTATCTAATCAACCCACTGGAGTAATAGGAAATTGTAAAAGGATCCAACCCTTTTAACAGATGCCCTGCCCTCTGCCCTCAGATCCTCTGGGGGCTTTCGCTTTCTTCTCTGTCAATGCATTAAGCACAGTGTTTCTGGTCTTCTTGGAATAAGATGTCACTCTTCTTTTAGCAGTTTATCTCCTCTACCATCTCTTGGCATTACTCATGATTTCTTCTCAGTGCTACATAACTAAATGTAATAATAATTTTTGATCCCTCTTTCCCTTGGAAAAGTCAGTATTTTCCCAGCAAAAGAATAGCTATGTTCAGCTGCTTTGCTTTTGGTAATGTATTCTTTGTGGCAGACACTTGGAACAAATTCTGCAACTACATTTTAGTTACTCTCCTCTACCTCTCATCCTTTCTCTCATCACTGCTGACACTATCAGCCAGCCTGTCAAGAATTAGTCATTGCACTCCTTCCCTGCGAGAGTTGGCTTCCTCCCCTGAGTACTAGGCTAAGAATATCAAGGCAGTTTTCCTAGCAGCCCTTGAAACTCTCTGAGAACTCAGGAACCAGGTCTGCAGGCCCAGGGGCAATGTCCGTTTCCAAGAGATTGTTCATGTTTTGATTTTCTAAGCCTACATTTGGATTATTCTCTGCAACTCCCTTTGATACCTTTCAACCATATTGTTGTTTTCCTGCACATATGTTGTTTCTCAAATTGACCTATAAGGAACCCCTTCACCAGCCACAGAAGTTCTTCCAGGATTATCTTTCCAACTCCCCTTTTAATTACGCAGCCCAATCAGTGTCATCTCCCATGTTTTTCTTCTACACTGTAAAATACCCATAGATCATGACTATTTCACATTGATCCAATCTTTATTGACTTTTGCTCCTATCTCCTTAATTCCTCAAATAAAGATTCACTTATTCTTTTGAGTTGTATAGTTTCTACTTTTATGTTTTCAGCTTGTCTTTAAATATTGCAGGAAAATAGAATAGGAGCAGCACAAGCTTTGGATCTAACAGAACATGATATTAATCTCACTTGACCACTAAACTTCAGTTTCTTTTTATGTAAGAAGAGATAACATCTTCCACGTGGACTGTTTTGAGGACTATTACACTTTTAAAGCCCATCACAGTGCCTGGCATTGTGGCCTCTCAGCCAATGTGGGTGTTTTTCTTCCTTCCCCTTCATCAACTTCAAATATCTGGATATATTTAACATTCGCTGAAATTTTTTTCCTTGCCCTGAAAGCCCACGAAATAGCTCGAATGTAGCACGTGCCACCAGAGTCAGAGAAATGGAATCAGGTATGCAGAGTCATCTTATATTTCTAACCCTTTCATGTTCTAAGAAATTTATCGTTATGTCACTATAAACTCACTGAGACTTTTAAGGAATTAATTTTGGTTATTATTATAGTATGAGACATAGGATTTGTGTCTCCTACTTCACAATCTGTTTTCTTCCCTAGAAACAAATTTTATCACTTTTGCTGCCCCAATTCATGTTTTCATGAGTTTGTTCAAGAATGTTTGCATACTCATCTAATTAAGAACCTTAAGTTCCATATGATCAAATCAATTCAAATTAGTCAACCATAGAGCCACAATGTGGTTCCTTCTAACTTTTTTAGCTCTTTAAAGTTGAATTATTGCGAGGGGTGGTGATGTACACCTGTAATCCCAGTACTTGGGAGGCTGAGATAGGAGGATTCCAGGTTAGAGGCCAGCCTCAGCAACTTAGCAAGGCCCTTGGCAACTTAGCAAGGCCCTCAGCAACTTAGCAAGGCCCTCGGAAACTTAGTGAATCCATGTTTCAAAAAAAAGACAGGGCTGGGGGTATAGCTCAGAGGTAGAACATCCCTGGGATCAATCCCCAGTACAACACACTCACACACAAAAAAAGTTGAATGATTTACAATGAGCATGGATCATGTCTCTTTTTGTAATGAGAAAAGATTCCTACTCTGTAATAATATTTATCCCTCTCTTTGTGTGTATGTGGATATAAGACACATTTGGATGGTAATGTTCACTTATTAACATAATAATAAAATATAAATCCATAATTTAATGGTAGAATACTATACATGTAATAGTATAATTAATAATTAAATGTATACTATTCTACCATCAAATTTCTGCTTGAATATCCTGAGTGGTAGAAAACTTACTACCTATCAAAGGAGTTCAATTCATTGGTAAGGATTTTGATCAATAGAAAATTCTTCTATAGAGTTATATCCTACTAACTTCAGGTCCCTTCATCAGTCCTAGCTGTGACCTCTACCTCCATGAAATGGTGCAACACAGTGGGAAATGGGCTGGGGTCACAGATAGTGTTAAAATAACACATTACCCCAAACCTCTCTCATCTAAGCAGTATTCAGCTAGGCATCACTTTTACTTATGGACACAATATTGTCCAGTAGATGAGTCCCCACGAAAAGTGTCAGATCTACCAGTTTAGGGTAGAATGGGGGAAATCTAATTCCTCCTCCTCATGACAGCTTTTCACATACTTCACATCTCTCATCCCAGGAGCCTTTCTGCTCCATGCTGAGCATCTCTAATTCCCTCATGTATTGTTCATGTTGGAATTTCAGATTTCCTCATTACTATCCCTCCCTTGGAGACATAGGCAACATCCCTACCTAAGAAGTGTCCTGTTGGATTCTCTTCAGTTATGTTTGAACATCTAGCTTCTGGTTATCCTGGCTGGAATTGAGAGTCCCACATTGATCATGAAGGTGGAGAATCTTTCTTTCCTATTTACCTCTGGGAGACATATAATACTCAGGCTATGCCCAGGTCTCCTGGTTTCTGATCCACATTTTCTGCTTTTTTGGTGTATGATAAGATGCTTTGTTAGCATATGTGGAGTCTTTGGTGACAAGCCTAGTCTCTCAGAAATAGTTTTAATAGTTTTCAGAGACATATTTTCAAAACACGGCACCTAGCCTCGAGGAACACAAAAGTAGAAGGGGTTGGTGAGAGTAAAGAAGAGAAGACAAACTCCCATCCTCAATTAGACTCTCTTTGACAAAAGAAATTGAAAGATTAGTTTTCCTATTTTGGTCTGCTCTAGTTCAAATATATCTTTCTCCCTTCTGCCTCTTACCTGCTAGAAGATTGACAGACTAATTGATGGTTAGATGATACGTAGGTGATAAATGGAAGATATATAGATAACTGATTGGTAGATAGATAAATGATAGATAATAGATGATAGTAGAGATTGATAGAAAATTGACTGATAAATGATAGGGAATTGATAGATGATAGATCGATAGGTATAAATGTGTGTCTGATTGATCACTCTAGTTCTAGTTTCTCTTGCTCTTTTACTCTTCTGCATCATGTGGCAGGTTTGGTTTTTGTTTTTCTCCCATGCAGGGCCTTTGCTATTTTTCCACTTCTTTATCTTGCCACTCACTTTCTCTTTCCCATTACATAGCTTAAAAATGGCCAACAGCTTTAGGGGGGAGCAGTAATGCACAGTACAATGCAAAATATATTTTCCCAGGGGACAATAATAACTTGATGGGGCCTCGTTGTGAGGTGAGGTCAGAAAAGATGCGAGGCAATTTGAGTTCCAGCAAATATCAGTCTGTCGGGTCCTTGCTGTTGTCTTAAAAATAGCTCCCACAAATCAGGACATATTTTAGAGCTAAGTTAAAAGCACATTTGCTTGTTCAGAGCATCTCTCATGGTGGTGAAAATGCTGAGGCTGTGGAAAGCAAAGTTGGGAGTGTTTATTTGTAACTTGCAGTTACTCCAGATTTCCCTTGGGGAATGACTTAGCAGCAATTTAAGCCCAAATGTAGAGCAAATAGAAAAATGGACGTTCTTTCCTGCTTTTGCAAGATTTGTCTCCTAGTGCCTCCTCAGATGGGTAACAAGTGAAAAAGCAGGTAAATTAGGAACCAAAATCTGCACTTTCATCTTTAGTAACTCTAAGAGACTTTCTCCATTGGGGTAAAAGTCAGCACATCTGAACAAGGCCTCTGTCTCTAAATTACTGTCTCTAAATTCAAGTATTTTTAATACCCAAGGCTATAACATATAAGGTGAGAGAAAGCAGTTGTTGACTATTACACTCAATAAAAAGCAACTTAGTTGAAGTTGTTTGGGATTTTAAGAAACATAAAACCTACTCTCTGTCCTTTGTATTAAAAGTATATAAGTTCTATTTATATATCAAATGCTTGATAAATATTATAATTTTGTTGTAGACTGCTGCAAAAACAAGAAATAGGCTCTGATGAAGGGAGAGACACAAACTCAATGATTCAGAGACAAATAACTAAGCCTGAGCAAGAATGCTAAGTCTGATGAAAGAAAACAGCCAAAGGTAGAGAAAGGGACAGAGGACATGTAGCACCGGGGTCACCGAGCCCTTCTTTATTTCACGCTCAAGGATGCTGGCCTCCATACTAAATACAATCATATCTATCTAAACCATCCGGATCGCATCAGCTGCTAAGCAATCGTGTCCAATTATTTTTCTCCTTGCCATTCTTACTGCTCTTGTTGAGGTGTCAGGCCAGTTGGAGCTGAGCACAGAGGCCTTAGGCTCAGGTGTCAGGAGGTGCCAGGGGAGCGTGGCAGGGTGGAGAAGTAGCGAGTAAAGTGGACCCACAAACTGTTGTGTTAGTTATAACAACAACACCGGATGCTTCTTGAATGTTCTAAACATGGCGTTCTCTGTGTAGTTCACTCAAGCTTCACAAAACCCTATGGGGAAGACCCTTTATTACTTCAGTAAAGCAGTATGGCCTAGTAGCTATAAATGCAGGTTCTGGATACCATCTGCCTGGGTTCGAATCTGGAATGCACCACTTGCCAGCTATGCAATTCTGGATTCTGAATATTTAAACCTTCATGGATATACTAGCTTCTTATTACAGATGTAACAGATTGTCATAAATACCGGGCCTTAAAAAGATACAACTGTATTTTCTTAGTGAGGAGGCTCTAGAAGACAACCTGTTCCTTTACCTTTTCCAGCTTCTAGATGCCTCTTCCATTCCTTGGCTCACGGCATCTTGCTCTCTCTTTAAAACTAGCAGTGCAACATCTTCTCTCCTCCCTGACCTCTTGCCTCTCTGTTAAAGCTTGACTTGTGATCCCATCAGTCCACCTGGATAGTCCAAAATAATCTCTCCATCTCCAGATCATTACGTTAGCATACTCTGCATACATAAGATTTGTAAGGTGACATAGTCACAGCTTCTGAAGATTAGGACAGACCTTGGGGAGGGAGTCATTATTCTATCTTCACAATGGATAAGCCAAGGGAAAATAACAGTACCTACCCATACAGGTGTTTATGACCAGAAAAAAAAAAGCACGGAAAATAGTTCCTTTTCTCTAAACGATCCTGGCCACGAATACCCACTGCCTGGAACAGGCTGTGGGCAGATGGGCCATGGGGAGCTGGGCTGTGGTGGCCAGAGACAGGAAGGGTGACCCTCTCTGCAGCCCTGTCTGGTTTTATAGTGAGTCCCCGCTTAGCCTTAGGAGAATCAGCCACAGAATTTTTGGTATTTCTGAGTGTGAAGATACTGATGCCTTGATAATGCCAGGGCAGAATTTAAGTTTAGAGGGATCTTAGAAATTCAGACTAAACTTCAGTGTAAGAAAAACTTGCCTCAGATCCAGAAAGATGGTTATCCAAGGACTGAGGATGCAGTTAGTGGCAGAGCTGGGTGAGAGTCCAGGGCTCTAGACCATCTGTCCACTGTTCTTTTCTACCATGTTTGATGCATTTCATGGGGACTCATGGCCTAAGAGATGTGTGCTGACTACCTTTAAAATGCCATATGATCCAAGGAAATAGTGTGTGCATATGTGTGTGTGTGTGTGTGTGTGTGTGTGTGTGTGTGTGTGTGTGTTAGTGGAGATTGAACCCAGGGACATTCTACCTCTGAGCTATACCCTCAGCCCTATTTTTTTTTATTTTGAAACAGAGTCTCATTAAGTTTCAGAGGACCTCACTAAGTTGCTGAGGTTGGTCGCAAACCTGCAGTCCTCCTGTCTCAGCCTCCTAAGTACTGGGATTAGAAGTATGTGCCACCACACCCAGCAGGAAATAGAATTTAATCAGAACTAGAAATAGAATCTAACAACTGAGTTTAAAATACTGTCTTTCCTGAATATATTGTCACATTCTGGACTGGATCCTGGAACAGGAAAAGAACATTAGTGGAGACACTGGTCAAAACAGAAAAAAAAAAAGTTGGTTTCTTGGTGTTGACAAATCCACAGTGGTAATACAAGATACGTTGACAATAAAGGAACTGTGTGGGGAGCATGTGGGACTCTCGGTTCTCTCTTTGCAAATTTCTACTACACCTGAAATCATTTCCACATAAAATTTAGCTTTAAAAATACGATCTTTCATTTTCTGTGATAATGGCATATTATTTTAAACGATGCTTTTTGTTGTATAGTACCACATCCTACTGTGTTCATTATTCTGGCTCAGCATCTCTGCTCGCCCTTCAGCCCAAAATGCTCTTCTCGACACTAACATGGCTTGCTCGGGGATTGTATCAGTTAGGCTATCTAGAAAGAAAAAGGAAAGAGGGAGGGAAAGAAGAAAGAAAGAAAAGGGAAGAAAAATAAAACACTGCTGAGAACTGGACCCAAACCTCTGAACTTTCTAACTCCAGCCCCTGCTTTATTTTTTTTCTTTAGCACTCAGTACTATCAAATGCACTGTCCATTATTCTCATGTGTGTGCGAGTGTGTGGTGTGTGTGTGTGTGTGTGTGTGTGTGTGTGTGTGTGTGTTTGGGTGACAATGCGGAAGGAACCCAGGGGCATTCTTCCTCTGAGCTATTCCCCCCAGCCCTATTTTATTTTTTATTTGGAACATGGTTTCACTAAGTTGCTGAGGGCTTTGCTAAGTTGCTGCGGCTGCTCTCCAACCTGCAATCCTCCTGTCTCAGCCTCCCAAGTACTGGGATTATAAGCATGAGCCACTATGCTTGACTCTCATTTATCTTACTTTTGGTATACTTCCTCCACCACTATCTGGGCCAGGATTTTTAATTTTTGTCTGTTTTGTTCATTGCTATATTCCCAGAAACCGGAATATTGCCTGGTACATGGAGATGCTCAGTAAATATACTTGTAGTGAATGAATGAGTGAATTGTAACTGTGTGGTGAGTTAAGTTTGCCACATGTACTTAGCACAGTGCCTGACCCACAGCAGATGCTCAACAAACATCTGCTTTAAATATAAGAAATGTGCAACACAAGAAGATGAAATGAAAATACCAAAGAGTCACGTCGTCTATAGGCACAGTTCTGATATTAGAAGACAGGCCTCCTGGGACCAGGCGTTTAGCCCAGCGCACTTGCTCCTGGAGAGGTCCATGCCCAGACCAGACACACACTGCAGCAGGTGCCTCACTCTGACTTCCCTGGCTGCCTTCACTCCTCCACAAGAGGCATGGTTGAGCTCTCTAATCTGTTAAGTACAGAGGAGAAATGTGTGTTGTTGGCTTCCTAGTGGCCCTTGGTGCTAAGCTTTACTAACATCCATTTCAAGAAGCCTCATCCAGAGAGTGGCTTGTCACCATGACTGAGTAAGAATACTTCAAGTACTTGGGACTGAAAGAGAGAATAGATCAAGTGGGTGATGTATTAACACAGAGCTATTACCCCACTCCTTCCTGTTTATTCAATTTGATCCAATCCAGTAAGTATTTACTGGGAACTTATTTCATGTCCTGCACTCTCTGGGCATTTTGAGGTCTACGAGAGGAGTCTAGATGCTATAGCACCAATGAAACCAAGAAAGAACAAATGTCATTACTCAGTCCACAATGATGAAGAAGTCAGACTCCCTGACTTCACTGGATAGGAATCTGGTCAGGATAGCACTTCTTGAAAGAGGTCCACCATGTATTCTTGATGTAAACTCCCAGGCGAGGGCCCGCTGAGCTCAGGGAGGCTTGTCCTTGAGGTATCACTTCAGGAACTCATTTCAGACTTCTGCTGTGTAGCTTGAAGGCACAAGAGCACCCTGATCCACACCATTCATAGATTTAAATTAAATACAATGGTTAATGGGTGAAAGGGGAGAAAGATTTTGTGGCAAGTGGAGAGCTTTAAATCTCTCTTCTGTCTTGTCACTTAAAAGAAAAATGCACGTTAAAGCCTGAAAGCAGTAAAATATTTGTACATGTTTGTCATAGCTTGGACCAGAAGTCATTCCTGCAAGGTTCTTTCTCCCTCGCTCCTTTGCTTTTTCTCCTTTTTTCTACCGTCATCATCTTCCATTTACCCACCTCATGTCTCCCAATTTGTTTCTTCTTCCCCTTCCTGTCCCTTCCCTCCTCCCTCCTGCCTACTGTATACATGCTACTATGTCGGTACCACGGGAGGACCCAGAACACTGGGGGCATCATCTGCACCCTGAATTACTGACACATTCATGTAGAATTGTTATGAGAGCCTGTGGCACACTAAGTACTCTACATTATAAAATACATCGTTTCTAAATAAATCAGTCATTACAAAGAATGGTTATGGTGTGGTGGAAAACATTTGCTAGGCTCTCACCTTGGCTTGAGCCTCTTGATTGGAAGTTTCTTCTTGCATCGGATAAAAGGACTATAGTGGGCATTCTGCTATTAGAATTACAGGAAATGTGGTACATAAGGTGAAATAGTATCGTGCAGAGAAGGGGCCACTGTATAGCGCCTGTTGATGGGACTCAAAGCAGAGAATTTAACTTTTTCATTTTTTAATTTTTTTGGTACTTGGGATTGAACACAGGGGTGTTTTACCTCTGAGCTACACCCCCAGCCCTATTCTATTTTTTATTTTGGAACAGGGTCTCACGAAGTTGCTGAGGCTGTCCTGGAACCTCCTGTCTCAGCCTCCCAAGTACTGGGATTACAGACGTGAGCCACCATGCCTGACAACACTTTTAATTAATGAGATGAGATATAGAAAATGACATAACGCCTCCCATTAGTGTATCACTTTAAAACTGCATGGTAACTTCACATATATTACCTCATTTAATCCTAACAGGACAACATTAAACCCATTTTATACATTTGGAAAAAGCTGAAGCATAGGTCAGTTGCTGGAAGCCATAGGAAGGTGTCGTGGCCTACCTTGGTCCCTGGCACCTCAGTCCAAGTTCTTCTCCCACCCAGCACATCAGCTGGGAGCTCTAGCCTGCGAGCTAGCAAACTGATGGAGTAGGACTTTGAGAATACAGCAAATAAGAGGTGAAGAAGTAGAGGGTGGAGAGATGGTACCGTGTCAGGTGGGTACCAAGAAAGGTGAACATGACTAAGAGACACTTCATCTCTTCACTCTGTCCCTCTGTCGTGCTGCTAATGTGCAGACTTACTTGTTGAGATTCTGATCCTTTGAAATGTGCCACAAACTAATCTTAAAAAAAAAAATGGAGCCAGTGCTCCATATAATCTCCAGAAAACGAGAAAGTAAGACTTGATATTGCTCATTTTTGTAATAATTTTGTAGTCATAGGCTAAATTTGGTACTAAACAGTAGAGATCAAGATAATATTCTTGTATTTCCCTATTGCTCCAATTATTATTATTTTCCAATCACAAATTGGTAAATCTCTCATCTAAATTCCAGGGAATTTGAATAAATTCAAGGCATATTCATTCCTTGACTTGCCACTTTGGACATTTAAATTCACCCTTCAAATTGGAGTTGCTCTGTTAATTCATATTTAATATTTAATTGAAAGTTTTATGTATTCAGTATTAAATGTATTTTATGTATTCTATATTAAATTCAATATAATATGCATAAATATTAAAATTTGAATGAATGATATTACTATTGATTATGATATTACAGATACTTTTTTAATAAGCTCTGTGTTCTTATATATTTCCAGGAATTCAACTAAAAATATAATATGGGTAAGCAGCTATGGAACATTTAAAGGCTTATAAAAATATAGCAGTGAAATAAATAAATTATTCCAAAATACCAAGTCTTCTTTTTTTAACAATTTTTCCTCAATATTAAATCAACACAATTTGGAAAGGTTACATATACTTAAGCACATGATGTCATATAGTAAATCAAGATAAATGGAAAATATATAATTCCTTTTTACAGAGTATGATTTCAATACTTAATCCATCATGTTCCTTTGACAGATAGCTTCAATATGAATCTAAGCTCCAATTCACAAAGCACAAACTATAGCTATTTATTACAATGTTGTGTCATTTGTCACTTTTATGGAATTCAGTGTATTTTGCAGGCTGTAAAATGGGCTAGAGTGATTCAGAAATGATCTATGCCATCATTATTCCTCATTTCTAGTGCTTGAATTGCATCTACTCTCCCCAACAGGCTTGATTTATTAGGTGAATAAATAACAATATGCTTCAATAATGTATATCTATCGAGACTTCATTAGCTGCCCAGGAGACGCTATCCTGATTTTAAATAATTGAAACATACAAGTGATGGAGTCCAACGGGTGTGAGATGATTGGGATATAAATATTTACGAAAGCAGAGTGGTAGAAGGAAAATGCTTTCAGAGTAGATTGGAAACGAAGGGGCACATTCAAATGATGGTAAATGTTCTTTGTGAAAGTAGAGAGATTTAGAGTTTTCTCCCCTCAAAATAGAAAAGGCAGCTTAGAGTGGAAAGAGGGTAGATTTGTTTATTTTCCTTGAATCCCAAACAGACTGTCCTCCAACTTGCAGCTGACACACTACAGTATTAAAAACATACCTGTCATGCTGGTTAAATTCATTAATGAACAAATTCCCAAGCCAATGCAGTGCTGAGCCCCATAGTCCAATAAGGCGAGTCCCAAAGAGTGACACCTACCAATCTGTTCAAGGTTGCCACTTTATCTTCTGCTAGTTGAGGTTACTTAGCTGCTTGGTTAAATGAATTTTGTGCCCCAATTAAGCATCTTCTAGCACTCTGTCTATAATGCACATGTAATGAAATAAGTTTAAATCCATAGTCAAAAAGTCATGATTCACCTTGTCTTTGAAGTTCCTAGAATACTTTGTATAAGAGGCCATTTATAACAGGTGTAGCTCAGATAGTTTATAAAGATAAATCTACTAAAATTTCTAGCATCCCCCAGATGGTATATTTGGCTGAAAATGCATTTTGGGAAGGAAAATATTTATTTCTTCTCTAAAATAGACTTGGAACTTTCCTTCTAATTGGGAAAAAAATTGTCTCCTCACAAGTGATGAATAGATGCTAAAGAAGAATGTGTATTTCTTCTCTAAAAACAAACTGAAAATCTCATTAGGGAGTGAGAATTTTGAAGAGTGGAAAATAAATGCTAACACAATGATTTACCTTCAGCAAAAGTTTGAAGGTGTACATTTGGATAGTGTGTGTGTGTGTGTGTGTGTGTCTGTGTGTGTGTGTGTGTGTGTGTGTCTGTGTGTGTATGTCTTTGGGTATGTCCTACATGTGTTGTATGTGTATTTTTCTTGGGAGAAAGAGAAATACCATGAATGTCCACATGGACTGGCAGCATCCAATCCCTTTTATCCTTAAAAAAAAAAGCAACAAAAACTTCTATTCCTCCTCCTCCTTGTTCCTATGTCATGTGAGTGGTAAAACAGCTAAGCTCCAACAGCCACCTGAGATAGGAATATAAATGGAGAGGTCAGGAATGCAACTGGGGATGGGACTTGAGTGGGAGTAGGGAAGCAGACCAGCAACCTGCAAGGCTGGTAAGGAAATATTACAGACTAAAGGAGCATTTGGACTAGACTGGCAGAAGACACCAGGCAGGAGAAAGGAGGTGCTGAGGGTCTCCCGGGGGATTTCTGTAGGATACCCTGCTGGGCAGCGCTGGGAGACCACAGATGTTCATAACCAAAACCAAGTCCAAGGTGGTGCTGCTGATGAACCATGTCATTGTCTGAAGCATGAGGCTGCTCACCAAAGAGCCAGGGAAGATGAACAGATATGCTGAATCAACCAAACGCTTTCCACACTGAACACACTGGTGTGTGGTGTCATAGAGGAGGCTGTGTCAGTACATCATCAGATGAATTCTTTTTCTCTAGAAGCCTTGGGAAATTTCAGTGCCCTATAATTACCATCTTTCTATAACCTAATGAAAACATAGCATTCTCAGTAGTGCTTAGTGATCTGAGAACTAAGGCTTGCATGGACAAGTGGAAGGGGAAAGAGAGGGAAATGTACAACTATATCACCATGGGAAACCTTGCCCAGCCCATCATGACTCCACTTCCTCCTCACCTGCACCATTATTGAGCCTACCACATAGGGAGATACGGTACATTGGGTCCTCCTGCCATCAAAGGTCCCATTATCTGACACTAGCCTCTAACTTCTACAACTTCTCCCATCCAAATCTTTGGCTTCTATTGGCCTGATATCCTGCTGAGGAAATCCAGAGCATATGATCTCCTGGGAATCTAGAACCATATGAAACCTGACCTAGAACCATATGAAACCTGACAACAAACCACGTTGTCTCACTTCTACCTTCTCTTGCTTTTTAAAAGTATTTCATCATTATTTCCTTTATTCTATTGTGGTAAGGAAACTTAATTTTATGTGAAGGCCTTGAGTTCATCTATAAATGTTCCTCCTCTTTTGTTCTGCCCCACTGTCCTCACAGTTCCTGCAGTGTAGCCACAGTTTCACCAATAGTAGTTTTCCATAATGCCAATCACAGAATGGATTAGACAACTTTGAGGTCAATTTCATCTCCTCCTCCTCCAACTCCTCCTTCCATAGTACTGGGGATTAATCCAATGGGCATTCTGCCTCTGAGCTATACCCCAAGTCCTTTTTTTGTTGTTGTTCTGAAAAGGGTCTCACTATATTGTGGAGGGTCTAAGTTTCTGAGGCTGGTCTCAAACCAGCGATCCTCCTCTCTCAGCCTCCCAAGTACCAGGATTACAGGCACATAGGTTAGCATTTAAAAAGACCTTGGAGAAGATCATCCTCCAGCATTTGAATACAGCACATAAAGTAATTATAGGCTTTGAGAGTTTTTGAGAGGACATACCA
This sequence comes from Glis glis, assembly GCA_004027185.1. NCBI lineage: Eukaryota > Metazoa > Chordata > Mammalia > Rodentia > Gliridae > Glis > Glis glis. Next base: position 10,126 of record PVJS01027337.1, on the reverse strand, counting down.
GAGAAAGAAATAATGAATTCATGATTTTTTTCTTTCCTTTCTTCCCTCTTTTCTTTCTTTCTCCTGTTCATGTATGACAATATCTGTGGTTTTCCAGGAATGGAGATTTATTCTTCATCAAATTGGGAGAAGAGAAACTTCTCACCCTCTAGGCCCTATTATCCCTCATTACTAACTTCAAACATGTATGATCCTGATAGACTTTCATAAACCTCTGATCTACTTCCTAGCAATCCCAGCAGGTGAGTAGAATAATCCCACAAGCCAGAACTTCCTTTTTGGAGATGTGACCTGTGTAAACTGGGGAACTGACTTAATAAGAACAGCCATGACAAGAGGGCTGGAGTGGAGGGCATTGCATTTGAGAACCGAAGTGTATTGATTTCCTGTTGCTACCAAGACAAATCACCACAAACGTAGGACAAATGTATTATCTTACTGTCCTGAAGGTGAGAAGTCCAAAATAGATTTCACTGAGCTAAAAATCAAAGTATTCATAGGACTGCCTTCCTCCTAGAATCTCTAATGGGGAATCAGTTTCCTTGCCTTCTCTAAGTTCTAGGAGTTGCTTGTATTCCTTGACTTGTGGTGCTCAGCCGGCCAGAACTGTATTCCTCCAACCTCTGCTTCTGTCATCACATTTCCTACTCAGACTCTGGACTTCCTGTCCCTCACATGGACATCCTTGTGACTATGTTTGGCCTGTCTAATCCAGGATCATCTTGTCTCAAGATCCGGCACATGGTCATGTGCATAGGTCGGAGGGATTACAGTATGGGCAGCTATGGGCAAAGAACATTATTCTACCTATACTGGGTTTCTGTGTCCATGGGACTAGGTTCATTTTTAGATATGGAATTATTATGGTTTGGATTTAGATTGTCCTCCAGAACTCATGTTGTAGAAAAGACAGCCATGTTGGAGGCGGGGCTTGGTTGCTGAGGAAGGGCCCTGAGGGTGTGGCCTTGGAGACTATATGTTATATATATACATATATATATATATATATATATATATATATATACATATATATATACATATATGTCTCTCCTCCTCCTCTGCTTGTTCTCTCTCTGCTTCTGGTCTCTGTGATGTGAGAGCAGAATCCCTCCACTCGTCCTCTTTCTCTGCTTCCTGTACCATGCCCTGAACTCTACAGATGTCACCTGACCTAACACAAATTGAAACCTCTGAAATCTCCAGAATTGTGAGCAACTAAATCTGCATTCCTCTATGTTGTGGTCATCAGGTATTTTGGGTCACAGTAGTGAGAATGCTGACTGAAACAGGGATATACTTCTGAGTATATTGAAATATCAACTATAAATTAATTTTGAATCACTCCCTGATTTCACAAATAATTATTTAGCATCTGTATATGTCAGACACTGCCATGGGAGGAAGGAGGGGCAGGAAGAGTGTCCAGGACACTTAGAGCATGGGACAAGAATGAAATGTATCTTTAAGCATACAGTAGCCTCTCTGGCACTCACATTTGTCCTTTCAATTAACAAATATTTATTGAGCATCATCCATGCATTTATCATCATGCTGGGTACTCAGTATATGGGAGGAAAGAAGAAAATACCCGCTTTGAAGGAGCTTATCATCCGATAAAGAGATACAAAATGAATAAAGAAGTGAACAGTCAGAGATAAATGTTATAAAGGAAAATCAGCATTAGAGATGAGACTACCTTAAATCAACTGCTCAAAGACTCTTTTGAGGATGATATTTCAATTGATACCAAAAAGATGAAAATACATCAACTATATGTGAACAAAGACAAGCATGTGAGGAGAGGGAGCAGAAAGTGCAAAGGCCCTTAGGCCAAATAAAAACTTGATGCATTTGAGGCCAATAGCCTTGGGCAGCATGTCCTCCCTGTCTATACTATTGACTGTTGCTATTGGAAGTCAACATATGCTGTGTGGAGGTACTTATTGTTCTTTGAGCTTCTCCTGAGCAGCAAGAAATGCCCAAATTTTTCACTTCCTGGCATGCTCATGAATTTTTTAATTCACCTCCTGGAATGTGGAAGACATTGCTAAGAAAGATACCTTGTACCTGGTGATAAGATCTGGTGCTGAGGGAAGTGCAAAGGGAGAACAGACATTTGGAAAAAGAATTCAAGACTCTGTAATCAAGATAAAAAGTGTATCCCATGTGAACAATTCTGGGAGAAGATTCAGCTCTGGGATAAGAATATGATTATGGCCTGGATGAGACCCAAATATATCAATTCCTTGGAAATTGTCTATACTTTCACTGCTTCAGATCATCTGGATCTGATACTCTAGGAATGAGGCGCAATCTATGTCCACAGACACAGTAATGCAATCCTTCCTGTAAATGATCAATTTCTACCCCCAAAAGACTAATTGCTAGTTCCAGTCTCCCAAACCCTCCCAGATAAAACCACATGGTGTGAGGACCTATTATTAATGAGTGTCCAAGCCAGAGGTTTTGTGTGCACTTGCTGATTTGTTAATTAGGAGAAAAGATGAGGATGTACATGGAGAGAGGTCTCAGGCAGACCCACTTCTCTTTCAATCTGCCTCTCCCATGTCCCAAGTCACAATTAGAATGCTTCATTAGTTGCTTTGTTTCTAATATGCTCCTACCTGCTTTTTCTACTTCAGAAAGCTAGGGGCATTTGGGGCAGTCAAGAAAACTACCTTTTCCCTGGAGAGCAGCTGGCTTGCTCATAACCTATGAGTAGAACACACCAAGAAAGCTGCAGCCCATCAGCCTTCCAAAGGAAGCCTTCCCCACTGTCATTCTTGCTAAAGGAAGATCACTGCAGAACAACCTGGGAACAAGCATGAGAGAGGAGGGAAAGCCACACCATCCGCCCCCACTTCTCTCATCCCTACATATCCTTCACAGAATCTATTTTAACTCTGAATTATTCTGGGTAGAGATCCAATAAAGAGTTATTTTCTCTATTTCTTTTCTCAGCATAATTCTTGGGGGGAAAAACCTGTCTGTACTATTAGTTGACACTCACTTATTTCCATTTTTCTTCCTCAATACATCCCAATTAGGTATTTTCACCACCACACTCTTAAAATGTCACCAATAACCATATCCCTGCTCAAGAAAAATGTTTAAATATGTCACCTTATCTTCTCAGCATCATTTAACATGACTCTATGATTTTACCTTGCCGTGTTCACTCAGTTGGCCTCCTCTCACATAATCTACTCTTTGCTCTCTTGCTGGCACTCCATCACTCTTAGACCACCTAGTCTTAAAAGGTCCCAGGACTCAGTCATCAAAGCCCTTCTCTTCTCTACTTATGTTTTTACCTGATATCATCCTCCCTGGGCTTCAAAAGACCATCTGGACACTGATGCTACCCAAATCCCAGCCCCTCTCCTCAAAACTCAAATCTCATAGCTTTCTAGTCACATCCTCACCTGTACATTGTATAAAATCAATCTTTAAAGTATTGATATTAAGCTATTTGTCTCCACTACCTACAAACCCCTTCTCTCTCAGTAAATATCACCCACATGCATGCAACTCTTCAGGTGAAACCAAGGAGGCTACCTTAATTTCTCTCTTTTCTTCCCACCTTCACATCCTCAGACAACTGGTAGCAATGCAGTCAGTTCTACACCTGTCAGTATATCTCAATAAAAGAGAGAACATAGCTAGATCATAGATGATAGATAGTGAAACACCAGAGAGGTAGATAGATAAATAGATTGATTTCCATTTCTCTCGTTACAATCCTATTCCAAGCCTTCATCTTCTCTCTTTGCAACAGTTCCCTTTTTCTCAACCTCTGCAACAGTTCCCTAACTAATCTCCTTGCCACCTCCTTCTTCCTAAATCTATGCCCCACCAGCTGCTAGAGAGAATTTTCTAACCTTGAGTCAGACCTCACCATTTACTTCCTCATTAAAAACTTTCCCATGTTCTCACCTGTAACTTGATAAAAAACAGATGTGATGATCTGATCCAGTCTCTCTCCAGACTCACATGCTTCCCCCACCTGGGATGCTCGAATCACATAGGATTTCCTTTGGGCCTTACAGATGCCATGCTCACCGGTGCCTTGGAGCCTTGGATTCTGCCCCTTCTCTTTGGAATGTGCTTCTATCAGATCTTTGCATGGCTCTGACCTCTCATTATCCAGATTCCAACTTTACTTATTTATGATATATATTGCATAATAAAACAACAAGATTATAGTGTATCTATAGGTCAGTTATAAAATCATTAATATTCATATATAAACATACCTCTTGTATAATAATTATAGTGTATCTATACATCAATTACAAAATCATTAAATATTTATATATCACTATACCTATTGTAAAATAAATAACTATATTTTAAACTTTTTTTCTTTGTTTCCTCTTGCTAGAAGACTCCCTGGATGTGGGGCTGTTAGGTTTATTCACTAGTGAATCTTTTCTGCCCAGAAGAAGACCCAGAGCATAGAAGGTACTTAATAATCTGTGTTGAACAACTGAACTCAAATATTCTAACCTTCAGACACACCCCGCATCATGCAGGATTAAGCAACTCAGATATATATAAATTATTTCTTACTATATTATATCCTTCAGCGTACTCATAGATATAAGAAATTATCTATTTGCTTTGCTTTATTTATTTGCCTATTTGTATTTTGTTTCCTCCACTAGAATCTATGTCCCTTGAAGACAGAGATTTTTGCTGGAATCATTCATTGCTGAGTCTGTGTGGCTGAGAATAGTAATTGGCATAATTGTAACTACTCAATAGATTTTATTTTGGCCTGTCCTGATGTCCTGACACAACTAAAGGGAACCGACATGTCCAGCAATATATGCAGTGTACTCTATACTGTTTATTGTGATATATGCAGTGAACTCCATACTGTGTATTGTATTCTGTGTTTAAACACTATCTATTGTACTCTGAGTGAGGCAGAGGTTGGCTAGGAGCCTCTGTTTTGCACCCAGGACCAATCTTTGGAAATGTAATGACTTCATTTATGTTTGGCATGTCTTTTGTTTTTCAGCTTCTCCAGCCCTAATGCCCAGGCCCATGTATATTCATTTACTAGCTGGAGCAGTCCGTGGGCTCTAATTGTGCACTTAGCCCATCATCTCCTCTCTTTCTTAACATGTGCCTCTTTGAGTCCTTCTTCCTACCTGTACTTCATTCAACTGAGAGTTGCAGCAAAGGGATAAATCAGAAAAGCAAATTTATGTGAATGCTCCAGTATCCAAGGGGGAAGAAGATACCTGATCCATCTAAGGCTCATTTAAATGATGTGAGACTATAATGCACCAATAAAAACATGTAAAAAAAGTCAAAGATCCTAAATTCATAAAATAAAATAAAATTGTTGAAGAGTCCAAAAAATTGGAGGGGCTGGTGTTTAAGCCTGAGGTAGAATTGAGGAGATATTTTGAGGGCATGTCATGGCACTACTTATTTGATAGGGTGTTCTTTGTAAGGGATTCCCCTGCATCTACTCTCTGTGCCAGATTCACTATGAGGAATCTGAGGGAATGAGGGCAGCACTGAGGGCTCATCTGATCCTTTATAACCCAGAAACTCATGACCTCAGGCCAGATTTTGCTCTTGTTTTTCTCCCACATGGACTATTTGCTTAAGGTGCCTGGTATTACCAGGTGTGGTGGCACACACCTGTAATCCCAGTACTTGAGAGGCTGAGACAGGAGGATCGCAGGTTCGAGGCCAGTCTCAGCAACTTAGTGAGACCCTCAGCAACTGAGACCTTGTTTCAAATTTTTAAAAAATAGGGATGAGGGTGTAGATCAGAGGTAGAACACCCCTGGGTTCAATTCCCAGTACAAAAAAAAAAATCCTACACAATCCTGGCATTACATAGTGCAATTCAACAATTTTGTGAACAAGGAGCTAAAGTCCAGAAAGGGGATGAGACCTGTCAAGGCTGACACAGTCTCAGTAGTGAGGCCAGACTAGAGTTCAAAACCCTTCATGGCCCAGAGCTCAACACCCACCACCTCTTGCATCTCAGTCAAGTCTTGAAACCTTCTATCAAGGCCTCAATGGATGCTATTGGTATTTTGGGAAGAAAACCCCTGAAGTCTTCTAGGATTCTGATCTCGGGATGGTTACTGGGGGATGAAGTGGGCCAAAGAGGAAAGCATGGGGTGGTAATAAATGACACAGCATACAGAACAACTTGAATTCCATTCAGAATCCATCAAATTACCCAAATATTTTTTTGAGCAGTATGGATTCATTAACTTTAGGTCTACTATGAGAGTTCTTCCTGACCACCCAATGCAAGATCATCTCACATTTCCCTATTGTATTTTCTGCCTAATATGTTAGAAATCATTTTATTTATTGGTTGTCTTGTTAATATCAGTCTTATCCAGAAAAAAGGCCAGCTCTGCAGGAGTGGGTTCTTGTGCATCCTGCTGAGCTCATATTTCCAATCCTGGCAAGTTCTGCTCAAAAAATATTTGTTGAATTAATTAATGCTGAATAAATCAAAGGTATGGCATAGAGTTTTGAATCGTGGAATTCTATGATGAATGTTTTTTGAATAAACAAACCTATTATTTGATTCTCCTTGACTTCTACTATTTTAAATCTAAGAAATCAAATGTTTCTACCCAGGGAGAAAAAAAAATTCCCATATTCCAGAAAGCTGCAGCCTAGAAGGCTGGTCAACCATTTATAAATCATTTGCCACCCGGCCCACATTATCACTTTATCTAACTCATTTCTCATAAAATGATAGAAAACTACTGAAAATCACTCACCTCTCTTGAATCTCCCCGATATAGACTTTGAGTGAATAGGCGCAAATATTGCTCTCCCCAGGAGAAGGTAATTCCCACCCCAGTCTCCGTTAGATGGACAGCATTCTGATTCCTAAGCAGCGGAAATCTATCATACTCGACTTGTCTACCTACCCAGGAACAGACTGCAGTAATAACTCCAACAAGCTACGTAGGTTTCCACTCCAGCTGTGGAGCCAATTTCCACTTATAAGATTTAACCTGGAAATTATCAGTGACAACAGCAGGGGCAAAATGACCAGCTGATCTGGGAGGTGAGGTGGGAGAAGCTGGCTCAGCCCAGCGAGAAGCAAAGGCCAAGGAGGCTCAGGCAGATGGAAATAAGGATGTTCTTGTGGAGACAAAATTCACTGTGCATCAGTTCCAACTGTGAAGCCACCAAAGAGCCCATTAACAAATAAGTGGCTTGATATGATTATAGACAAGACAAGTGAGACTAAAGACTGTCATACGCAATGAAGGCAGCATCTGGGAGCATTGATTGGGAGCTGGTGAAAAGCCGAGAGGAGAGGATGACAGGATCATGCTTGGAATGAAAAATCAAAAGAATGATGATAAACAGGAAAAAGTCCACATATTTAATTAGGGTGCTAATGTAGGGACCATTAATCTCCAGATCAAAAATATTAAAGACAACAGCTGAGAATTCAAAGAATGGATCACAAAGTCAAAAGGTTTCAGCATATTTAGCTGTAGGCAGTTCATTCACTCAACAAACATTACTCAACATCCAAGTGCCTTGCCCTATGCTAATTTATGGAAGACTAAAGATAATTTCTTCCCTCCAACAGATTAAATTCTGTGGATGGACAAGGCAGCTGAAGAATATAAGAGCAAATTTGTGACCAGAGTTGATGTACTCTATTCCCATTAAAACTATGCTTTTGTTTTTGTTGTTGTTGTTGTTGTTGTTTTTGCATTTCAAGATCATTTCAGGATCACTAAGTGCTCCTGTGTGTATTATCTCATTCCATCATCACAACACTGAGTTATGCACTGCTGCCTCCACCGTGCTGAGCACAAAACTGAGGATCTGAGAGATGTAAACACATCACGGAGCCAAGTGTGGTGGCGCATGCTTGTAACCCCAGTCTGAGATAGGAGGATCGCAGGTTCAAGGCCAGCCTCAGCTACTTAGTGAGGCCCTCTACAATTTAGTGAGACCGTGTTTCAAAATAAAGAATAAAAAATAAAGCTGGGGGTGTAGCTCAGAGGTAGAATGCTCCTGGATTCAATCCCAGTATCACACACAAAAAATAATAACAAACAAACAAACACATCACAGAGCTAAAGACAGAAGATGCGGAGATTTGAACCCAGAGTTTGCAGCAAAATATATGTTCTTTCCACTACACCATTTATCTCTGCAGGCACTTAACCAAAACAACTATCAAATCCACAATGTACATAAGTCCCCCCGCTTTCATGTGCTTTATGTCTCATGAGTGACCTCACTTTACTTTTTCAGAGAGCAGGTGCCTTTCAAACTTCCTTCTTGGCAAGATCAGAAATCCATTTATGATATGAATATTTTTTTAAACCTATGTTTTATTGTTTTCAATAGTAAGTGCATTTAATATGCACTTCACTGCAGCCTTAATAGCAAAGAGTGAATAAAATCTCCAAATAAGGTCAGATCAGTAATTGGAAAAGAGGGAGGGAGGCATTTGAATTAGAAAAGGAAGTGTCCAAAATCCCTCAAGAGAAGTCCCACAAATACTCATCTCAGACATAAAGGAAAAACGCCACCACAAGGGACCCAGCCTAGGGCAGCAGAGTCCTCTATTTATTGCAGCAGCATCTCCAAAACTGTCCCCAGCAGCACTCAGCTGTCCCAAGTCCATTGTCTGCAACAACAGTCTTTTCCAAACAAGAGGGTGCTGGCTGAGCCGGAGCTCACAGGGAGCTTGATTCAGCACGAGCCAACCTCGCCACAACGCTAGGGGGCAGCAGAGCACCTGGGAAAGGAACTCACCTCAAACGTTAGCTCTGCAAGTATTTACTCTTTGGTGAGCACCTGCCATTCTTCTGGAGTTGTAAAAATAGTAAAGAATTAAAAAGCATAGTCTTCATCATTTAAGAGTTAACAGTCTCAGAGAGGATATAAATAATAAACCCAGGATCAAAATTTTCAAGGGTGTGGGATACATGGTGGGGACTTCCAGAGATGGTGATGCTGAGGATAGTTTAAGAAATAGATTTGGAAAAACAACGCAGGCTACACAGTTAAAGAAGGCTTTGTGGACAAGGCAGGTTTTAATATATCCTCAGAATTGTGATGAGAGAAAGGGAGAAGATCATTGTTGGTAGGAAGCAAAAGTCAGATATTAAAATAATCTTGGTAAAGAGGCAGGAAGGGGAGGCTACACTGCAGATACCAGACTGACTCAGAGGAGAGTATGCGATGCATCTATTATGTTCCAGTCCAGGGATACAGGGATACAGTCATCATTTAACCTCCCACGCACAATGGCTGTTAAAGGAAGGACTCTGTTTACCTCCATTGCAAAAAGAACCTCAGAGATAAGCAATCCATCTAATCAGCAAGAGGCAGAGCCAGGAGTTGAAAGATTATTTACACCACCCTTCACTCAGTGTCTACACGGGTCAGATGAAAGTGCGACGAAGGCAGGTATTGTTCCTGACCTTCAGGACCACAGGCTTGTCTGTGCCGGACACAGACAAATTAATCAGGGATTCCAGTCTGGCGGACTGTGACACAGCAACCCCGAGTCAGACAAGGTTTGGGTTTAGGGAAGACTCCGTGTGGTATGTGAAATAAGTCTGGAAGAATAAACAAAAGATACTCAGATCTTTGAGGTGATGAAATACTTTTATCTTGATCGTGATGGTGGTTAGACGAATCTACGCATGTGAAAAAATTGCATAAAAATATATATACACAAATATGTGGATGTCAAACTAGTGAGATCTGAATGTGCTCTGTGGATTGTACCAAGGTCAATGTCGTGTTCTGCTATTGTACTATAGTTGTGTAAGTTGTTACCAATGGGGAAAATAGGTGAAGTGTACACAGGACCTCTCTACTATTTTTGCAGTTTCCTATTAAGCTATGATCATTTCAAAATGAAAAGTTTAAAAAAAAAAAGATACTCAGGCAAAGAAAGGAACAAGGGCTGCCTCAAGGAGAGAAAACGGCCTGTGTGCATCCCTGTGATGAGGAAGGACCTGGCTCCTACAGAGAATTGTGAGGCAGCAGGTCCTAGGGGCTGAGAGCATAGGCTCTCCAGCAGATGTCTGGGATAAACTCGGGCCCCACCCCTTTGGCCCCACCCCTTTGCCCCCACCCCTTTGGC